>PVIH01001017.1:64127-270086 GCA_004025045.1 Sigmodon hispidus | reverse complement strand
CAGGGGATGTACTCACTCACTAGTGGTCTCTAAACAAACAAACAAGAAAAAAAGCCAAACATGCCCAAGCAGCAAACCACAACCACTGAACAGCTTGGGATCAGAAACACCCTGGACTGACCCTTCAAACCCCAGTCCATCTATAGGAACACCTGACTCACTCTTGAGGGAGGGGGGACAAAACTGGATTTGGCCGGGAATGAAGACTGATCCAAGCATTATTGGGCCAGTGGGACCATAGGACTGTCTGCGCCCTGCCAAGGGAGGGGATGGGGAGTTGCAGAGAAGAAAAATGACCAGATGTGGTGGGAGGGGGAAGAGACTTTCAATAAGGATATACAGGGATGGAAAAAAAAATTCAGAGGGAAAGCTGAACACAAAGAAAATATATGTGTAGTAATCTTATTTGCATTTCCACCCTTGATAAGCCATACTTATGATTATTATCCTCTGTATAGTTATTGTTAATTCTTCGGCATTTTTAAATTCTTTTTACTGTTTTTTTGATAAATACAAAATAAGGAAGTAAAAAAAAAAAAAAAAAGAATTCTGTCCAGTCCCCAAGGCCACGTGTTTATTCTATGCAATGTAGATCTCTCCTAAAATATGTATGGACACAGCTGGGGATGTACCTCAGATGATAGCTAGCTTGCATAAGGTGAAGGAAACCCTGAGTTAGATCCCCAGCACCACATAAACCCTGTATGGTGACCAGTGCTGGAGAAATGGAGGTAATGAGGTGGGAAGATCAGAAGATTGCCTACATAGAGAGGTTCAAAGTCAGCCTGTGATACATGAGATCTTGTTTCCATATAGTATATAGAACATATATAGTGTATATATTACCTTATTTAATCTTCATAAGGATAGTGAGACATCTGATATATTGTTTCTGTTTTATAGATTAAGAAAACCAGGCTTGTAAAAATTACACCACTTCCTCATGTGGTATAACTTTAATGTGGCCCAGCCACAAGCCCATTTTCTCACCTTCTCCCCGTACACCAATGCTGTTTTCTTAGCATTTCCCACTTTCTGTCTCTGGTGACCTACCCATCGTTAGTCTGTTTTCTGTGTTAGACATTTGATCTTTCTCAACTGGCATCCCTCTTCCGAACCACAGAACACAGGAAATGACTTCAATGACTACTTTCCCAGCTCTCCCAAGGATGGTGCTGAACTGATGCCCAGACAGATGAGCGACAGTGGTGGAGGGGGCTAATTCATCACACAAAGTAGGAGCATTGAGTCTCAGGGCTCATAGAACCTCCATGGAGAAAGCCCAGAAGATGCAGAAAATGCTTCCCTCTAACTCATCTAACAATTTGCTTTACTCTCTCTGGTCCAAGTTCCTCTTCAAAAATCGTCCTGAAGTAAGAAGATTTGCAAGGAGAAAATACACTGTAATTGAGAAAATACTGTGGGTAGTAGGGGCAGGGGAGGATTCTTCAAATCCACGCCCTTTTCTGGGTAGACATGACCTCTTGGTTCATTTCTTTTTTAATTCCTTACCCTCTTTCCCCTCCAGTAAATGTGGATGGATCAAAGACTGTTGAGGCCCCTCCATTCAACATCAGCATTCTGCCGTTTCTGAGAAGAAATTACACTGTCAGATCACCTTCATTCCAAAGGTGGCAAAAAGAAAATCTGTTCATCTTACTGTTGTATTTATACCTTTATATGGGGCTTTTGGAATCATATTGGTATGAGTTCTCTTTGGCAATAATGATTATTTCTTGGGAGTTATCAATACATATAGATATACATATTTAGATACCTCTATGAGTATATAGATATATCTAGACAAGGTATCTATGCAGCCCCAGCTGTTCTGGAATTTGCTATTGAGAACAGATTGGCCTCAGACTCAGAGATATCCTCCTGCCTCTACCTCCTGAGTATAGAGGTTAAAGGCATGTACCACCATACCTGGCATTTTGGACATATTTTTGGACAGACTTTCATCTATGAAGTATTTTCATTTAAGAGTCAAGCTGGGACAAGGGTAAGGGTTTTGGTTATCCTAGTAGCATTTCAGATGTCTTCATGATGGCCTCAGTTTGTTTGAAGCACTTAAATTTGATTCAGTTAAGTTTAACCAATCTTATTCAGTAGTATTTTATCATGTATATACCCAATAGACATTATTTTAACTAGAAAACCATGTAGGAATAATTTCCTGCAAAAAAGGTTAATACCATGGGTAACTAAGCCTGCTGATTGATAATTTTAGAAGGTATAATGGAATGTTCCTCCATTTTGGAGCAGTGGGATCATTTTTTATCATCATGAGCTATATGCATGATAAAAGCCTTCCCCATCTCTGAAGTCTTACATTAGTAGCTAATATTTGGTCAGTTTCTTTAAAACTATTTTTTTTTTCAGAAAAAGATGAGTGAGAAGCATTGCTTTTTTTATAATCACCCATCATTTATCAGTCTACATACTCATCAAATAATAAAAAACAATTCTTTACAAAGAAAAATCAATATACAGAGTATACATGTATAAAACTGCCAAAGAATAAATACCAATTAATTTGAAAAAAGAAGTGAAAATACTCTACTCATTTAAATCTAAGCAAATGTCTTACCAGAAATGAGATTAATAAAACTAAAGAAAGAATGTTCCAGATGTCAGGGAGTTGGGCTGTTTATAGGTTCATCAGTACAAGGGGGTAAAGAGTCTCCTTAGTTAACTGCTTGCAGCTGCTGCCTTAGCTCTGGCCAATACAGCTTCGTCAGCTGCCTTTGTTCCACGCTGAGGTCACTCTGTGTAGAGGATGGGAGCAAGCATGGCTGACAACTGGGACCAAACTCATAATTTATGGAAAATAACAGCTTCGAAAGCAGCAGTATGAACAAGGATCGGTGCTCAGAATGAAATGAATTTTCTCATGACCATGTCTAGGCTAACCAGTCATAATATGCACATACTAATAGTCTGCTTAGGCATCTAATCTGTACAGACATCAGGTCAATAAAAATGTGATCTTTTTGCTAACATTGGAAATGTGCAAATTTGTCAAAACTGTTTAAAACTTTCTCAAATAAAACTTTCACTCTTGCTCTCTCTCAGAATTGGGATCCAATGAACTTCCAACATGACTGAGGAACTTTGAGAGCTAGACAATACAAACATGAGTACTGTAGACATTTACGTGCTGAGTTCTGTTTTGATTAGATAAAATTTAAAACAAAGTTTATTTGACATGTTGAAAAAATATAATCAGGATTTTGCTAAATGACAGGTCAAATGATTGTTAGTAATAACTACCATTTTTAGCATTTTTTTTACATATAATCTATTGTATACCTTTGATATTCATTTATTTATTTAGTGAATACCTTTTGAATACTCACCTCATGTCATTGCAGACTATTGACATTCCTGACCTTGACATTTCAGTGGGAAGCAAACAGGGAATATGTGAAACTGGTAACTTGTAAATAGAGACATCTGAGCAATCACGAAAGGGTCTTTCAGAGAGCCAATAATAAGATTCTCCTTTGACTAGAGTTAGATGGCATAAGAGATACAATGATGGGAGTTGATGGATGGGGCTGGGGTCAGGAGGTCAGGGAGGTTCAGGGTCAGGCCATGGGTCACTTTGTATGATATAGACAAGTTTGTAATTTACTTTGATACAATGACAACTGTGTGTTTAAGCTCAGTCATCAACTTGGCTACATCTGAAATCAACAAAAACCCAAACCTCCCTCCTGTGAGGGAGAAAAGAAGAGGCCTCCTAAATCTGGGCTCCATCTTCTTGGGCTTCTTGAAAGGGATTAGGAAGCAGTCCTTGTTGGAGTAGGTGTGGTTTTGTTGGAGGAACTGTGTCACTGTGGAGTGGGCTGTGGGGATCTGAAGCCCAAGCCAGGCACAGTGGCTTTCTTTCCCTTCCTGTGGACCTGGATATAGAACACTCAACTTCTTTAGCACCATATATGACTGAATGCTACCTTGCTCCCTGCCATGCTCATAATACACTAAACCTCTGAAACTGTAAGCAAGCCCCAATTAAATCATTACCTTTATAAGAGGTGCCTTGGTCATGGTGTCTCTTCACAACAATAGAACACTAAGACAAGCATAAACACCAGATTTTGCACAAAAAGGTGAATGCTTTCATGATAGAATGACTGCCTGGCCTGTGCAAGGGTCTGTGTTACACACTCAATAGTATATACAGAGATACCCACTACTATCTCACACCATACTTAACTAGAAAATTCCTATCTAATACTGTACACACAAAGGAGGAAACTGAAGATTTCACTTTCTAAAGAGGCTAATTACTAGGTCCAAGGGGTAAGAACTGAGGAGTCATGCAGTCCTGTGGTGGATGCTGCAAGCTGGGCTGCAAATACCTTCTGGCTTCCATTTGGGGACTTGGGTGAGCTCTGGAGCTGGATGAGGCAGGGAAGATGTGGACATCTGGGAGCCTTGCCTGTGGGGACCAACTGGAGCCCAAGTAACAGTGATCAGAGATCTCCTGTGACAAACAAAAAGGCTCAGATTTGTGGTGATTTTTAATTGAAGAAATATGAATATAAATCCAGTGAGCATTTTAGTAATTCAGTTGGAAAATTGGGAACAAAGACATATGCTGAAAGAAGACTTATTTGAGTTTCCCCTGGATGACTCCAGGTTTCTAGTTTTGGTACCTGAAACACAAAAAACAAACAAACAACAAACACAAAAGCAAAAAAAGAGGGTGTTTGTTTCTGAATTAGAAACTAAGAATTGAAGATTGGGCCAATGGGTGTGGGTCTAGGGGTCAGGGAAAGAATTCAGACAATCGTAAGCAGCTAGGAAAGTCTGAGGCTCAGAACGGGAGAGGGAAAATTGGAAATTGTTTGTGTAGAAAGGGCATCTCAACCTGTGTGTGCAGAAAAGATTATTTTAGGGTGCAAACATAAAGGGAAAGGGGGCAGAAATGAGTCAGAACAGCAGTATTTGCAAGTTCAGGAAAGGAGGAAGATCTGGGAAATTCATTTGAACAGAGGAGAAAACTGTATAGTCTGTGAAGACAATGTTTTAGGAAGAATGTTTCCTTTGGGTGTAATGTGCTAACAGTCCTAATGTGGTATGCCCAGCACTGCTGAGACCAAATAAGACACAGAAGACTTTTCTTCCCATGTCTCCATCTCTCACGGCCAGTATTAATGGTTAGAGCCTTTGCTGTTCACAACGACCACTGCAATGTCACTTTCCTCTGGTTTGGATAGGAAGCAGAGCAACTGTGATGACCCAGAGGTGACCTTCATGATCAAGTTCATTTCTTTTTTCATCACAGAGAGAGATAGAAGGCTCATGAGGCTCAGACAATGTTGAGGTCTTCATGATACCTGCCCAGAGATTCTATAAGAGGTAAACAGTTGACTGTGGAGTGGCACTTGGTTGTAGTACAACTTCCCCTGAGTTCAACATTGCTAGGGTGGGACTTCCCATTGGTGTAGCTACCTTTAAATGGTTCATGCTCCTATAAGTGATCTCATTAAATCCATTGGTTCATCAAGCTGGGTTCAGACAGAGCCTTCTCTTTGGTCTATTGGTTCCATTACTATCTGGGATGAATAGATTTTTTTGTCTCTTCTGGAAAAGTCACCCAACATACAATAACTATTAAGTCACCTCTGTTTGTCACACTTACCTGTTTTCAGTCTTATGGCTGAGTTTCCTCTCCAGCTTTCCTCCAAGCAAGATGCTGGAGGCATTAAACGAACTATAAGCTTCAATCATGCTACCTGAAACATGAGTCAAAGGAAAGGCATCAAGAGATCCTGAGGTTCAAGGACAAACTATGACAACTAGAGACCATGAAGGGGACCCAAAGGACAAATTTTTCCTTTGTGACCCTATCTCTACAGAGGAAAACAAAGTGACTGTAATGTCTTGTTAGTCTTGATTAGTCCAAGACTGGAAAGAGTGATCTGTTAGCTCAAGATGGGGTTGTATTCAACAAAGGGATTCTTTCTTCACTGAGAAATGGACAGTGACATCAACTGTTTGATTCATCTAGATGCATTGCAGCAGGCCAAGCCTTTCCCTTGAAATATTTCCCAAATCCTTTCAAACTGACTTGTATTATATCAACAAACATTCTAACAATAGACCAATTTAGTAAGGCAACTTAAAAGCAAACAAATAAGCAAATACATTGGCCTTTTCATTAGCTACATAACTTTGTTGACATTCCTCTTGACTTTAGAAGACTTCATAATTTACATATTAGCTCAAGTTTACAATGAACAAAGAAGAAAAGAATGAAATATTGTCTCATGACAGTTTAGGTTTCAAATAAGATAATTGTGAGCCTAAATAATCTGAAGATCTGAATTATCAATTGTTTTAAAATCATGTTTTGTAGTACATATGTGCAGTTGCTAATCTTTGTGTATATCACTATCTCTTTGTATGGTGTGCATGTGTGTGAATGTTAAGTGAGAGAGAGGGAGAGAGAGAGAGAGAGAGAATTTCATTTCTTATACTTTTGCTACAACTGCCCAAATAGTATAAAAATAGAATACCCTAAAACTGTATGTATATGTGTATTATATACGTACCATTAAAGGACTCAAAAGCCATGTAACTAGAGGACTTGGCTTTAATATGAATGAATCATACATTTAGAATCAACACAGATTCAGAGTGGAAGTCAAAATGACAGTGGAAGATTATTGTAATTTTTCATATTGCACTTCATATTCCAGAAGTTCTGGGCTGATTCCCAACTTGGTCTGACTCAAGCCACATTTTCCTCCCACAGGATGTGAGGAGGTGGTAGGTCTGAGGACATTAACATCCCTAATGCATTAGTCCATCTAAGGTTCCAGGCCATAGGCTAAGTTTTCCAGAATACAGAGCAAAGATTAGCCCTTAAATTCTCATAGTTCTTTCTGAAAACTAAGATACAAAACCATGGGTGGGCGGGATGGACATGATCATTATCTCATGTACACAATCATATTATCTTTGAGAGTCTACCTCCATGCCCACAGTTCTTTCTTCAATAAAGGCATTTCTAAACTTTTATGAGCAATGGGAAACATGGTGTGATTCCACACACACACAGAGTAGGAGGCTTACAGTAGTTGGAATATGCAGAAGTCCAAAGTAAAGATAATTTATCAGAGATCTGCATTATGATCTTACCAGACGATAACTAAAGCATGACCCTCTCCTTAGGAGCTTCATGCGCCCTAATTCCAAGCCCTTCAAAATATGATATAATTGAGATAGGACCTTTAAAGATGTAATTATGGTGAAATTAAGATTTATTAGTGGATATTAACTCAGTTTGACAAATGTGTTGTACAGAGGAAAGACCATGTGTGGGTGAGGATACATCTGCATACCGATGTGAGAGACTTCAGGTGAAGCCCAGTTGTTCCCACCCCACCTCCATCTCCACCCCTCAATCTCAATGTGAGCTTCCAACCTCCAAAAAAGAAAGACAATAACTTTGATTATTTAAAGTACGGACTATTGTGGTTTGCCATTCAGCCTTAATTTATTCACACCATTGGACAGTACAAAAAAGCGCAAATTTGAAGCCCACAAGTCTGGCTATGATTTACAACAGGACTATAACCTTGAGGAAATTGTTCAAACTCTCTGAACTTCAATCCCCTCATTTGTAGATTGGGAATAAAAATAATTACCTGTCAGTTTTCTTGAGGAACAAATTCATCTATGCAATCAGTGTCTGACATATAGTAAGCACCCAGGCCCTGCCCTTTAAGTGATCTCAGATGTCTTATCTAAAATTCTAAGCCACAGAGACATAACGCAGAACACTTGGTACATATAGACCAAGGTTTCGATACATGTTAGTTTGGGGGAATTCTGACAAGAGATGTAGTTCTAATTTTTCCTGATGATGATGTATGGGCAGTATTCTTTGTTGGGGAGTGATGAGAAGTGGGGAGTCTAACAGAACAATTGGGGTGCCATTGCAATGTTTCTTTTATGTTTTGATTCCTTACCTATTACCACATGATGAGTAAGTGGGGTGGTCTTTCTGGAGGAAAGAACTATTGGTAATGACCTAGAAGTCTTATCACCAAACTCCTGATTTAGGTGAGGAAATGTGAGTGAACATAAAGTTGAATCACATATTACATGTACCTCTTTCCCCAAGCATAAAAATCACCAATAATTCAAAAAAAGTAACACATGCTTATAACCCTATTAGCCCAAGCTGTATTGTTAGAATAGTTCTTGAGAGCTACTATGCCTCATGACCCAATATTGGTTTGGGGCGTGAGAAGACACACACACACACACACACTACCAGGGCCACACGAGAGTTTATTTAGGAGAGTTGCCAGGCGGGTACAGGAATAGAGAAACAGAAGAGAAAAGACAGACCACAATATGGCGTCTCTTTTTAAGAGAGAAGGTGAGCACGGTTTACATAGCCACGCCTGGGGGCATGCCTCCATACTGCTCCATTCTGCTAGAGCCATATTGGCTTCACCACATGGCCACTATATACTAGGAATCTTTGTTTCACCCAGCGCCATGTTGGGTTCATCATATGGAATGTCAGGAATCCTTACATCTCACCATTTTGCTTAATATAAAAAGAAAACGGGGTTTATGGGGGGTGCAGGGTGAAAGTGGATCTGGGTCGATGGATCTCAAGGCTGCTTCAAGCTGTCTTAAGGGCAAAGTTTGTCTTTTCAGGGAACTGTATCTTTTGGCAGTTAGTCTGTTGGATTTTGTGGCTCATTTTCTGAAGTCTGGATGAGCCTAAGCCATGGAATGATAAATTTTAATTTTCTGGAGCTTGAAAAAAAAAAAACTATGAGTTAGTAAGAGAACCTTGGGAAGTGATAATATAGTGAGTGTACCCAAGTATTCCAAAACTTTAGGCCTGAGAGCTGTGGCACTACCCACTATAGAAGCTGAGAGTCTCAGCAAGTATAACCCATTGAGGAGCCATAATATTAGCAGACACCATCTTCCATTTCCTGCTGCTGCAGCTGCTGTTGGAAGTCAAGGATTCCAACAGCTGTCAAGAGCTGTGTCTACTGGTGATCAAAGTCTTAGAACACTAAGCCTTCAACCTAAGTGTCTGTCTACAACCATAGACATGTAGCATCTAAATCCTGGTCCCTACCTCTCACAACTAGGAGATGCAAACTTCTAAGCACGTTAGCATTCAGCATTCACAAGCCAAGGGATACCTTCTCTTCACTACTCATGATTTACATCTGGGACCTTAGCCAACTGATGGATAATCATGGACCACACAGCTCAAGAGAAATGTAGCAGCAGTTCAAGATCCCCCCTCCTAGCCTCACCAACTGAAACAGGAGCAGCACAGAATTCAAGTGTTGAAAAATGATTGCAGCTGGACTTGGTGGACTCAGGAGGCAGAGGCAGGAGGATGACTACAAGCTACGAGCTCAAGATCAGCCTGGCTTAGGTTACATAGTTGGAATCTGCGTCAAAAATGCAAAAATAAATATTGCTATTATAAATTGATGGTTTTTGTTTCTTCTTTTGTAGTAGTGCACATGCTGTTAGATACAGTATGCATCATATTCATTAGAAATCAACCGCCCACTCCCACTCACCCACTTTATAAAACAAAAGAATCTTTCACAATATGAAACACCCAGATAGGAAAACATGTCAGGCTTACCAGTTCAGCTCAGAAATATGAAAAAGGTGAGTCCGCCAAGCTACTCCAGATTTTTTTCCTTTTTCCTGCTCCCAGATCTGTGAGTCACCATTCTGTGAAAAATATTTAGAGAGTGGATAATTCCTTAGCAGGGCCTGCTATTACACAAACTTCCCAATCACTCAGAGAAACGACCCTTATCTTTCTCTCTCTCTCTGGAAGAATGTCTTGCAGGGGCATTTAATCTGGTTCAAAATAATCTTTTATGCTTCCCAAGGGTTTACCACACTGCTCTCCAGTGACCGTGTAAACACTATAGCCTCGTTTGGGAAAGAAGGGTCACTGTTTATTTTCTTGCCTCAATGATATTGGCAAACCTCATCATCTTGGTTTTATAAAGGAATCTCTAAGTTATGGTTTTATTGAGAGTACCAATTTAACATAATATAATAATAATTTTGCAAGAAGAAAAGTGCTTAGATTAGAATATTTAAAAGATGAATAGATATCATGCCACCATGTCAAGGACCTATTATCAGGGTGTTGATGTTCAGAATATATAAAAGACTAAAATTCCATAACAACTGGATGGAAAAATAGGCAAAGAGCTTAAATAAACATTTCTCTAAAGGTGATTCAATAGTGGCCAATAAGCACATGAGAAGTTTTAACACCATTAATCACCAGAGAAACGAAACCTAAAGGATCATGGAAAACAAAGAAATGTTAAGGAAACATAGCCTCATACCTATTAGATTGGCTTCCATAGTAAAACATAACCATCCCTGGCCTGTGGAACATTCCTGTCATTCCAGCCATCTGAGAGGCTGAGGAGAAAGAAGGCAAGTTCAAGAGCAGCCTGGGAAACTCAGTGAGACTCTGAGTCAAAGTGAAAAAGAGAAAAAGTCTAGTCATACAGCTTAATGGTGGAGCACTTGCTAAGATGTGAGAAGCCCCAAGTTCAGTCCCTAGTACTGCAAACCAACTAAATGAATGAAGAAGTGAATTAATGAACATCCAAACAAGAAAAGGAAAATTATTATGATTTTTTAAAAAAAAAAAAATGGACATCTTGGTGAGGACAACAGCATGGCTGTTCCTAAAAAATTTAAAGGTATCAACGTGTAATATAGCAGTTTCCTATTTGGGTGTAGATATTGAAGGACAAAGGCCCAAAGGAGAGGTCTGTATATTCTAGCAGCATTAGTCACACAGTAAGAAGGTGGGAGCTGCCCGCATGTCCACCCACAGATGACAGGATAGGAGGTGTGTTCTACAAATTAAGTGTTGTATTGTTAGCACCATTTAACCTTTTTAAAAATGGAAATCCTTGTCCTAGAGGAGTACACGGATAGACCTGAACAAAATAAGCCAACCATAACTATTTGTAAGTACTCCATGATTTCACTTACAATAAGTATACAGAGTAAACAAAATTATAGAAAAGAAAGTGTAGTGGCAACTGCAAGAGGCTGGTGGGAAAAGAGAATGGGGATTTGTTGTTTAGTGGGGGACTCATGGAGTTTCAGTTCAGTAAGGCGAAGAGAATCCTGGAGATGGAAGGTGGGATGCTAGTCATGCACGCAATGTAAGTCTAACTCAGGCCACTGAATTGCCCAGAGATTGTGGGAGCCATCAGAAATGACTCATAAAAGTTTGGAAAATACTAAAATTGTATTCTTCTTTCAAAGCACGCCGTCCTTCTATTTCTCTCTTTTTTTTTCTGCAAGTTAATAGTTTTTGATTTCTCATTTGATCTGACTTATTCTGTAGATTATTTTGTAGCTGCCTTATATTATATAATGTTCTAACAGCATGGTTTTAAAGAAAATAATCAATTTCCATGATACTTCCATAGGGTAGGATGATCAAATGTTTGTACGTGCCCATAACGACCCTTCCCACTGTCTTTCTTTGATATGTCTGTACCTCTCTCTAATTAGCGATGGTGACTAGTTGAGCAGATGTGGGGGAGCAGTTTGCTGTCCACATGCTTGCCTGAGGAAGTGGCCGAAGGGTGGAGTGTGTATTTTGGTCAAGAAAATGTTTTACTCATGTTTTCTTTTCCATGTTGATTATAATTCAGTCATCCCAGAAATATAAATATACTTGAGTCTGAAAGTATTGTTGGCTGAGAAAACAATGACTTTCTGTCTATATATCTAATAAACAGTATAAGCTCTTTTTTGAAACTTCTATAAAAAATTAAATATCATGCCAACACACACACACACACACACACACACACACACACACACACACACACACACACACTCTTACAATGCCCCAGTTAGGGCAATTTTTATACTTAAGTTTCAGAATGAAGTTGGGTATAGTGGAACACATCTTTAATCCCAGCTCTTTGAAAGCCAAGGCAGGCTCATGAATCTGAGGCAAGCCTAGTCTACAGAGTGAGTTCCAAGACAGTCAGGGGTGCATAGAGAACCCCTGTTTTAAAAAAACAAACACAAAAGCAAAATCTAAAATGTAATTAGTAATTAAGAATTTGTTTTGTGCAGTAAAGTAATTTTGTGTTTGGGGAATCACTTTTCAGAGTGTTTAATTTTCTAAACATTTGCCTCTAACTAAAAACAGATTATAAAAATAGTAATAATTATCATTCCATTTTCTTACTTTTGCTCATTGAAAACAAAACTCAATCATTAAAAGCTATAGTCAAGCTTGAAAATGTAAAACTAGCTGCAGCGCTGGGGTGTAGCTCAAGTATAGAGTGCTTGCCTAGCATAGATTTGGCCTCCAGTGTCATCAACAAACAAATCATAAACAAAGCAGTGACACTAAGGGCTACAGGCAAGATGACTTTATTTCAGACACATCACTAGGCAGAAATCCACCTCTGCACTGAAACTCTGCTCTTTAGTCTGTAGAATGTCCCCAAGGCAGATAACACAACACTCAATATTGGCCATTTCCTCACGTCCACACTGACTCTCATACAGAAAGGTGACATACTCAAAGAAACATGTGAAGGGTTTTTAGGTGAGCTGCTAACAAAGGAGACCCACCGTAGGTGATATATAGGAAGGCATGGCCTATCTCTCTACTATGAGTTTTCTTTGAAGAGAAAATGACAGGCACAGCCAGATTTGTCTAAACACTGTAATAAGGGTCCAAATATTCATAAACTCAAAAGCAGTAGAAATCTGTGGAACAAAATATCAATCCCCAAATTCTATTAATCTTATTTTCCAAAGATGGTCACTTTAGGAATTTGGCATACACATACATAATACACACACACACACACACACACACACACACACACAGAAAGACCTTGTTTGACCCATGGAGAAAGGAAAAATATAGATATACATATAGGTGTATATATATATATGTATATACGTATATTCTTTTTATAGACGTAATGTAAACTAAGGGTTTATTTTACTTTTAGTCTTGGAAACAAGGACTCATTATGTTTCCTGGATGTCCTGGAACTTACTCTGTAGACCAAGTTGGTCTTGAACTCACAGAGATCTTTTCTTGAGTGCTAGGATTAAAGTCATGCACTGCCACTTCCTGCTTATTCTTTTATTTTAAATAATATATATTAAATGTTTTTTGAGAATTTCATACATGTGCACAATGCATTTGTTCATATTCACGTTTCTGTTTTCTTCTCTAACTTCTCCCAGATCCTCTCCCACCTCCCAAGCTTATATTTTCTCTAAGTTACATTTTTATCATGTAGCAATACATTGTAGGAATTATATGTCATTACAGGGATCTCTATGTCATTCTTTTTCATGTCTGTGTAGTATTTTATTTTGATAAATATTCTATAAACTACGCAAATCATTTGTGAAAGTTTGAATGAGAATGATACCCACAGCCTCATATATTTAAATGCATGGTCACCTGGGAGAAAAATTCTTTGAAAGGATTACAAGGATTAGTAGGTGTGGCTTTGTTGGAGGAAGCATGTCATGGAGGATAGACTTTGAGGTTCCAAATCCCATACCAGGACAAGTTCTCTCTCTCTTTGCCTGAGGATCAGGATGTAGCTCTCAGCTATTTCCAGTGTCTTCCTGCTACTGTGCTCCCCACCATGATGGTATTATACTAAGCTTCCAAAATTGTAAGTAAGTCCCCAATTAAATGCTTTTTTCATAAGAGTTGCCTTGGTCCTGATGTCTTCACAGCAGTAGAATAGTGACTAAGATATCACTGTTTCTTGAAGGATATTCGAATACTGAATAGTGTTTATTTTTAATGTGTCTGGCCCAGATTCCCTTTACTCTTATCCATGGCACTTGTTGATCAAAAGTTGAACCTTGACTTCTTACTGAGGTTAGCCATGAGGAAACATGGCACATTTGGGGTGGAAGCCAAGAGACCATGCTGTTGTATCCATTCCCTACTTCTCCTTGGAAGAGAGGTATAATTTCCTGGAAGTTACAGAACTCACCCCTCAAAACAACCCTCCTCTTCCTCTTTGCCATACCTCCACTGTGTTTTCCTTTGCCTAGAGAAGGAAATGGCATCACAGTTCTTAGACTACATGCTTTAACTCACCTCCACCCTATTACAGAGTCCTTTAACCAGTCATAGGCTGGTGAGTATTTAGTGTTTGGCAATTTCTATAAATGTAACTCTTCCTGCAATGATTGGTTTCAAGATTCCAACCTAAGTCACTGAATATAACCAACAGGAGAACTGCACTCCCTGGCCCCCATCGCTGCTTTCCTGAGTCTGTTGACTTATTAACTTGATCTACAGTAGTGTATTCTGTTTCCTGTTAGAACTCCACTGCAGATGACTTTCTTTTTCTTTTCTTTTTGATATTACAAAAGCACAGTAGCAGTTAAAGTATCCTTCTACACAGGGCTTTGCACCCATGGACAAGTATTGCTGAAAAGTAAATTCTAAGAACTGGGCCAAGCTCTCTCAATTCAATGTCTTTACAGATATTGCCTAGCAACTTACCAAATGTTATATCAGTTTAAAGACCCTCGAGCAGTTCCAAAATCCAGTTCTGCAAAATTCTAACGCTAGATTTAAAGAGTTTCTCAATCATTGCCAGTACCTGAATTAGATTAAACCTTCCTACAGTCAGTCATATACTATAATTTGTGAGGTTAAAAAGCACTATATTATAATTTGGTTTGTATTGACTTTCTTTTGCGAATTGGGAAACACAAAGTGGGGAATATGTGAGTCGCTTTGGGAGTCTAACACACTTTCATATCTTGACCTTTTACTGCCAGGGGTCTAGAGAAGTAACCAATTGCACAAGTATTTCCCATGGCTATAAAATGACTTCTGTCTGCATAAAAATTCGTATGTCAAAGCTCTAATGCCATTGGGGCTTCATCAGGAGATGGGGTCTTTAGTGGGTATTTAATGACAATGAGACAGCTAGGGAAAAGTCCTAATCCTGTAGAAAGGAAAGAAGTCATTCCCTGCTGCATGAGGACAGTGACAAGGCTGTTGTCTAGTCAGCCAGGAAAGTTCTCATGGGAATCTGATTGTGCTGGCACAGCTCTCAGACGTAGACCTTCTGGAACTGTGAAGAAGCACATTCGTGTTATTTAAACTATTTCTATGACAATATATCACAGCAACCCAAGCAGACTAGGGCACTCATGGGAAGGAAGTCCCAGGAGATGGTGAGCATGGATCTGTTTTGATCAGACCCAAAGGACGCCTGGAGCTGGACACCTAAGGAGGCAGAAGGAGTCAATAAATAGCTCTGGCATAGGAAGCCCCTCAGGAAAGGAGCTATGGAATGCCCAGGGAAGACATATTGATCCACATTTCCTTCCATAGGAAAAAAAAGAAACCTCATTTTATTGAGTGCTTTCCACAAGAACGATAGAATATACCGGAAAGTCAGCACTTAAACTTTTTACTACTCAGATGACTGACTTCCACATGTAACTCTCTATCTGAGGACCTTTTGAATTTCTACGCTGCACTTTTCAGGGCTAGACTTTCCACACAGCCTATCTCCTCACTGTTCCAAAATGTCATCAGTCAAGATTAATCTTCCTCACTCCCACCAAATTTCTCCTCACAGTTCAAAAGGGAAAGCCATTGGAATTGTTCTTGCGTAAACATGAAAATCAGAATCTCTGCTTCTCACTCACCCTCCGCCCCACATTGAAGCTTCTAAATACACTGCACGCCACCCAAACACTTTCTTTTTCCCATCCAGGCTTCTCAGCCACCTTTATCTCCTGCCCAGCCTATGGCATCATTTCTTCACTAACCCTCCACATCTTCAACGTATCCTTCTAGTTCTTCCTCTCATGCCCAGACGATCATCAAATATCAGGTTAGGGCCTCTCATACCCTTATTGTTCTAAAAATCTATTATCTCAACATCCTTAATAATTTGTGCTTGCCAAGGTTGCCAAGGTCACCAACCTCACCCTTCTCACCTTCTCACTCCATCTTTGACTTCAGGGCTGTCAGCTGAAGTTTAATGTCTTCCTTGACCCTCCAGTCAGATCACAGCTTTCTACTGTGTGGTGTAATAATATATGCTCCCTCCACTACTGGTCCTTCTTTTAATGGTCATTTAGATAGATATCTAGGAAAATAATAACATTAATTTAACATTAGTTACTGCTACTTGACTATAAGCATCATGAGGATGGGGATATTTATTTTGGTCCCAATCTCTCTCCCAGCACCCAGTTGAGTACCCTGCACATAGAAAGGACTTAATAAATATCCATTAAATGATGGGCTTAGAAAATTCTTCTCAAACCTGGAAAGATGCAAAGAAGAATATTCAAACATCATGGCCATAAAAAGGGGCTTTACCTTGCATTTCCTAGGAAAGCCAGTTTCTTGTAAGCCTGGAGGTTTTGCCCTAAGAGTAGGACTCACATGTTTGTTGGATACTAAGCAGAGACACAGCATTGTTTTCAGCATTTAACTTGCTCTCAGTAGCTGCCTATTTCCATTCAAGATTCAGTGGAGATATCAGGTCATTTCTAAGAACATCTGCTAGGGGAGAACAACATACAGCTTGTAGTACATCATTATTTTTTAAATTCCCCCCAAAAAAACATTTGATTGCATGAAAATTAGCTTGCTATGTAATGTACAACATCCACATGTTGATTTCACTTTCTGTAGAAAAGAAGAAAGCGTTTTGCCTTTAAATATGAAGAGTGAGTCTCGGGGCATATGTTAGAACCACTTCAGTCCTTGCCCAAATATGGTGACATAACACTCTGGGGTGAGGAAACTAACCTGGATTTATAGCTTGAAATTCAGACTGGGTGAAACAAAATCCCAGTGAGTCAATGTGTGTGATTATTCCAAAAGTTTGGATGAATGCCAGTCATTCATAGCTTGCTATTTCTAGCAAGATTTCAAAACATGAATACATTTAGTTATCCTTAACAACAACCAAAAAATGTAAAACCACCATAGGACCTTATAGATGTAGAGCACATATCCATACCACTTAAAAGTGTCTTCATCATATTATATGTGCCACCAATATATTTGGAATTGCAGAGTCCCCATATTGTAAAATCTGACAAGAGTGTAGAACAAAGTATTAACTGTTAAATATAGCCCATGGAGTCAGGGGTAACTTGTCAAGACGCTCAGAATTAGAAATTGTATGGTCACAATTTATTTTAGGGCATTTTCTCGAATGCCAGGATAATATTTATAGAACCTGGGCTGAACTGAGTGGCAGCCAGTTCTGTGTGGCATGCGGCTGCTTTAGATGGAGTTTCCTGGATGATCCCCACCTCTCCCCATCCCTCCTAGCTCAAACCATCCTTTATACCTGCATAGTCTGGAATTCACCATTCGCCAATTTCCTAGGTGCAAAAGTCCTGCCTTCTTTGAAAAGCCAGACACTCCTTGGAAAGGCAGTCGAGACATCAATCACTCCAACTTATTTAGAAATAAAACACACTGTCATTGCAATAATTTACTCTTAACACCTCAAACTAAATCTCCTGTTATTTTTGACTAGGTGGTATTTGTATATATTTGTCTGCATGAATAATCTTGCCAAAGTTCTCATAAGGTGACTTACAGTTTATGGCAGATTTTCACATATACTGTCTTTTCTAGGAGAAAGAAAGAGAAGGGGCATGTCTGCAAGCAACTGTCAGGATGAACTCAATGTCACATGGAACCCCATTAATGTCTATAGCTAAGATATGCCAATATAAAATGTATTGCATTTGTTTATTGTGTATGTACCCATGCCTGTGCATGTGTATCACAACACACATGTGGACGCCAGAGGGCAACTTTCCACAGTCCATTCTCTCCTTTCACCGTGTGGGTCCTGGAGATCAAACATAAGTCATCAGCCTTGGAGTCAAATGCCCTTACCCTCTGAACTGTCTCACCAGCCCAGGAAAATTTCAAATTTTTAAAAACTTGTGTGTGTGTGTGTGTGTGTGTGTGTGTGTGTGTGCGTGCGCGCGCGCGCATGAGTAGAGGTCTTTGAGGAGATCACAGGTGTCCTATCCCTCTGGAGCAGGAGTCACAGTTGTTCTGAGCTGTCTGAAACTGGTGCTGAGAACCAAACCTCAGTCCTCTGTAAGAGCAGTATACACTGAACCTCAGCGTCTTCTCTCTGGCCTCCTCCATTGTAAAGGATCGAGAAACTTCGGCACACGTAGTGGTAAGAGAAGCAGAAAGACAGAGGCCCAGTGACAGTGGAAATGGTCTCTGACACCGTTCCTTCCCCAAGTGGTGCTGATGTTGGGCTTGTATAGGTTGGCTGATTTGAAGAAAATGGAACTGAAATGATTAGGGAATAATAGGGAAAGAATCTGCATCTGCTTGGGTGACACTGAAGCCCAAAGAAAAATAGAGAGTTTAGCGGCTAACTGAGAAACTTTAGCTCTGTTTGTAAAATAAAATAAAGCATTTTTCTCTACTTTTCATGTTTGAATAGATAAAAGCTGTGACTTGTTCTCACATCCAAAACACTTAACCAAAAAGGCCATGGTATCTGCTTAGGGTGGTTTTTTTGTTTTGTTTTGGTTTGATTTGTTTCTTTTGGTTTTTCAAGACAAGGTTTCTCTGTTTAGCGCTGGTTGTCTTGAAACTAGCTTTGTACACCAGGCTGGCCTCGAACTCACAAAGATTGGACTGCCACTGCCTCTCAATTGCTGGGATTAAAGGTGTGAGAAGTCTGTATCATTTACCAGCATATATCAAACTTCCGAAAGGTTAGACATTTTCTAGTTTAGCCACCTCTCATTTGATGGAGGCTCCAATTAGCAACATCTGGTAATATTTTCACGTTGACTTATTCTTGCAGAAATAAAACATATCTCTATTTTGATCATGCCATAGTTTTTTTCCAAATTGGAAGTTATTTCACCCCCTCAAGTTTCTGCCCATCAATTTTCATGTGCTAGATCTAAAAATAACCATATGATATAATGGGATGTGTCTGGGTATGGTGCCATGTTTAGATATATAATACCACATCAGGAAAACCCATTCAAGCAGTCCATAATAAAGAAGTTTATGAGCTGGAGGAATGGCTTCTTGTGTAAGGATACCTGCACCTAATCTGAAGTCATGAGTTTATCCCCAGGATCCACTTGGTGGCAAATGGTAAGGACCAACTCTCTAGAGTTGCCTTCTGACCTCTCCATGTGCCCACACTTACACACACATGCTCACAACATAAACAAATAGACATGTGATTTAAAAACTTGAGGAAAAAGAAATTTATACCATGCTGCAGGCTAACACTAGGCTTCTTTAGTGAATTCTAGAAATATTCACTTGTGATCAAATAATTTATACTCTCAACTGACAATTATTATCCTGATTTAACTAATTAAACTTCCATAATCATATAACTTCTGTCTAACCCTAAATTTTAACTATCATTATAATTGGCCATGTAACTTAACCTGTTTTTATGGCTCAGGTGATCAGTCTCCTATTAAAAACAGATTCTTAAAGGCATTATTGAGTTAACTATAGCTTGTCAAATTTTTTCTCATTTTTTAATTTTTTCCCCTTTTTTCTCCAATCTTCATTCCACTTTCTGTTCTCTCTAAAGCTCCCTCCCCTGACTTGTGTATTTTGGTTTATAAGCCAAATTCTTACACATATGTGAAAAATGTAATATTGTTTTTATAACGTATGAGTTTCAGATTCTGCAGATGGTATTGCATGGCTGTTTCCCTTCTGCGCTCCGGGCTGTGGTGCTTAGACTCCAGTGCTGTGTTCCTGTGGCTCACAGCTATTGGTACTACATCACTATTTGTAATATGCACCTCCCATAGGTAGGCATCACTTCCAATTCCTAGGTGAATGAGAGCACCATAGTTTTAACTATAAGTCCAAAATACAGAGAGTCAGGTATTATGGGAAGCCAGTGGTGGCTGCAATGCTGAGTTTCATTTGCTTATGGAGGTTCTAAGTGAATGTAAAGAGAAGGCATCTGGCTGTAGGAGCCTCCAGCCAAACAGCTGGTTCTCAGCAGACTGCTGTGATCACAGCCTAACAGTTACAGTAGATGATGTTATCTAAAAAGTATGCTCAGCCTGTTGACTGCAGAACTCAGGCCACAGGCACCAGGGAGAGCGGATGCAGGGACTTGCATGACAGATGAGATGTAGCAATCTTGCATAGGAATGTTAGACATGGTCGGTAAATTCTTCTCTGTGAGCCTAATGGAGCCAGAGGAAGGAAGGAAGGAAGGAAGGGAGGAAGGAAAGAAGGGAGGGAGGGAGGGAGGAAGGACTTTATGAGAACAAGCTACACTTCTCTACCTGTGAGTTGTTTCTGTCTTCACAGTCTAAGGGCAGAGTTATATGGCACCAACAGAGATGATAATTGACTGCAGAAAACATTTACTGTCTTTTTTTTTCTTTACCAGAAATACTGACCTGTAAACAAGATGAACTTGAGCAATGATCCAAGTGTCCCTGGGATCCTTATTATTTCTTCTTCAGCTTCCCAAGATGTGACTCAGAGGTTAAGAGCAAATACTGCTCTTGCAGAGGATGTGAGTCTGGTTCCCAGCATCCCTGTCTAATGCCTCACAACTGTCTGTACATCCAGTGCTCTCGTGTTCTGTGAGCACACGCAGTCACAGACACACACCCAGACACAAGCACACACAGAAAGACACACACTCACGGACATAGACATACAGACACACACTCAGACACAAGCACACACACAGGCACACACACAGACACAAACACAGACACACACACACCCTAAAATAATAAATTTGAAACATTAAAAACAAAATTTTAAAGAATACATTACCCTCATACCACAAGCAGGTTATACAATTATGAGATCATCCACCATGCTTGAAAAGCATACATTTAATAAGTCTATAAAAATGGTTTGATGTAGGGAGCTGCATTGTACCGTGCCCTAAAGATGGCGCCGGTTTCCGCCTTCAGCCCTCCTGAGGGCTAGTGCTCTTGGGAGTAAACAACTCCTTTTTTGGCTGTAGGCGAGGATGGTGGCTTGCTTCCGTGTCCTAGGACCTATGGGCGATGTCCACGTAGCTTACTGGGGTTGGAGGCCCAGAGGGTATTTAGCCACGAGCGGGCTTTCCCCCGGGGAGAGAAGATTCAGAAGATTGTTCAAAGGTGCTGAATAAAACGGCTGGAGAGAAGAATCCTGAGTCGCGTTTTTCCTTGCCGGCGAGGTTGGGCACGACAGTTTGACTTCCTTTGTTTCTCTTGAATGGGTCAGTTTCTTAATATAAGTCTAGTAAAGCCTGTTGCTCAATTGAGGAAAACATGATTTTTTCCTTTGCTTGTTCGTGCCTGTGTGGATGATTACAGTCTCTGATTTTTCTGTATTTGAGCTTCTCTGACAGGACTACACACAGTTGGTCAGAAGCATTATGGATTTAAAGAATGCATTTGCTAAGTGAGCGAGGCCTCTGAAGAGTTGAGAAAAATCAGGTATCTGTCAGCTCTCACAGAAGCAGATGTTGCACTGAGCTGGTTCCTGTTTTCTGGCACATTCTTAAAAGGTGCCTTTGCTTTGTGGTCCTTGGTGTCTGGCTTCCTGAGACTTTCAGGAGGTAATCTGTATCCAGAAGGATGGCAATTCAATCCCAACACACTAGGGAAGGCAAAGGCAGGCTGATGTCTGTGGGTCTGAGGCCAGCCGGATATACAGAGTGAGTTTCAAGATAGTCAGGGCTACACAGAGATACACTGTCTCAAAAAAGAAGTTTGGCAAGATAGCTCAGCAGGGTAATGTGTTTGCCAAGCAAACCTGATGAGCTGAGTTTGATCATGAGAATACACATCAGAGAAGCTGAATGGAGTGAGACATGATTGCAATCCCAGCATTTCTACATCAAGATGGACGGCAAAGCACCAAAATCACCAACTTTGGTACGTAGCAGAAAAGACCAGAGAACCCTCCTTCAGTGAAGGTAGGAGGAGAGCCAACTCCAGCGAACTGTCCTCTGACCTCCACATGTGCACCATTTTCAGGCTTAATAATAATAACAATAATAATAATAAATGTTACAATAAGAAATCAGGGCATGGTGGCACATGCCTTTAATTCTAGCACTTGCACGGTAGATGGAGATGGATTTCTCAGTTCAAGGCCAGCCTGGTCTACAGATCACTCTAGGACAGCCAGGGCTATACAGAAGAAGAAGCTCTGTCTTGAAAAACAAAAACAAAACAAAACAACAAAATACATATGTGCTATAATGTAGATGTTTTACTGTAATGATTAAAAAAGAAAGAAAAGGAAATAAAGGCAAAATGGGCACCTTTTGGCAGACCCTGCCAAGGTATGCCACTAATCAAACATGTGCAACAGAGTTAGTGCAAAACCTTTATTTATTGGGGGAGGGGAAAAGGGAAAGGCCATGATGAAGTGGGGACACGAGAGAGACAGACAGACAGACAAGAGGAAGAAGAGAGGCAAGGGAGGTGCAAGAGGAAGGAGAGGCAAGAAAAGGCAAAAAGAGGGAGTTATGCCTGGCAGGCACTTCTTAGGGGTGCAAACATCGCATAGCTGCTGGTCAACGGGTGATGATGTAACTGGTTTGGTGAAAACTAACCCTGAGTCTTGGTGCCTGGTTGGAATCTAACCTGCAATAAAATACAGGCGCCAGGATACAAAAGTATTGATGGTGCAGGCCAGAGCTTGATGTCTATTGCCTTATTATTTGAGACAGGGTACCTCACTGAACCAATATTTCTCCAATTTTGTGCTACTGCAGATGAGCAAGCTACTAGGATCCTCTTGTCTCTACTACCTAGCTCTGAGGCTGCAGGTGGGAGCCACCACACCAGCCTTTCTTTCTTTTTTTTCTTTTTTCTTTTTTCTTTTTTTTAGCATAGGTGTTAGAGACCCCAAACTCACAGCACGTTCTTTTACCCACCAAGGTACGTTTTACCCCTATAATCAAGGAACACACACACAGACACACAGACACCCCAAAACAAAAAATCAAACTCCTTTAGGATTACAATGTGGAGGAAGGATTGAAAGACAGAAAATTATGGGAACATGGGAAGGGAAAGAAACCTCTTACTCCAGGGTCTGGTTGAATTTGCTCACTGGCTGAGAGCCATGAAGTTCATCATAATTACACTTGTGTATAGACTGGCTATATACAGACGACATTCTTCTCATATCAAGATGTTTCAAATAAGAATGTTAAACTAGTCACAAACCACATTTAGAGTCTAAATACATATGGTCTTCAGTTGCTTTCCCAAATGTAGACCTTCAGTTTTAGGGGGGATCTCCTAAACAAGACTATATATAAACTTTATTCACAATGAAAACACACTTTAGTTCCCTATGTTAGGTGTCCTCCTGTGACGATACCTCATGTGCCTCAGAGACCAACTTATGACCTCACTGAAGCTCCTTAGCAACCTTTTGAGATATGACATCAGAGGACAACAAAGTCCTATGTTGTAAGAATGCTTTAGGGCAATCTTATTCTAGAAGCCCACGTCTACATTTGGCTGTGTCCTGTCCTTCTAGTGAGCACCCATCTGTTCCTTAATTCTGTGCTTAGCACCTATATTAGACTTTCTTACTAAACTGCAACTCTACTTCATGTTGACTTGTCCTGGAATTCTCCCTACATCCTCGTTCTATAATGAGGCTAGCTATCATGCAACTTATTCTGGTGGGATGATGCTTCATCCAAGGGAACTACTTGAGTCTGGGGACCCAAATGGGCAACTTAACAAACATGCTTGAACAGATGGACCAAATTCCAACTCCAGAGCTAGCCTTCTCAGTAGAGTAGAGTAGCATGAAGGAATTTTACAATATTATCCATACCCCTAAAGACATTTGAATCACTATAAGATTGAACATACCCATCAGATCTACATACCCATAGCCAGTTTGTGTGTGTCAGCAAATGAGGCAGACTATCCAAAATGCTTTTACCTCTTAGCTGTTAAAGGAAACATGCAGGATTTTCAACTTTGGAGAGGCAGAAGCAAAAGTAGCCCAAAAGTATAAGGCAAAGAGTTCTACACTATCTCAGAATAGATACAAGTTTGGAAGCTTGGCAGAAACAGTGGCAGGTATCTGGCTCTGGGCAGCATTGCAGGCCAGAGCCACTGAAAGGATTAAAGTGAACTTTGAGCTATATGGGGGAGGGGCCTTGGCCCACACTACTATTCCATCTTATGGAGTTACCTACATCAGTTTAAGTATTAGGAAATGTAAGTTTCCAGGAGTATATTTGTCCAGTGTATATTGAGGATAGATTTACACTGAGGGCAAAGGAGAGTCAATGGTTTTCTACAGAAAATCCAGCCACCAGCCACCTAGTGACTGAACAGGTCTGGGAAGCATGTATGGGGTGGGGGACGTCTCTCTGCCCCTACTAATTTCAGATTTAAGACAAATTTCAGGTGATTAGATCACAGAGCCAATAGAAGTTTCTCAGAGTTTTCAGCTATGGGCCAGTGGAGAATCCCAGGAATATTCAGCCATTCTCAGCCAGTGGGATGCTCTTGGAATCTTTGACTGAGTAGGTTTCAAGACAGAAGAAAGCTTCAATGAGCTCCAGGCCTAACAGGGCATCTCTGAGTTAAGTCCACTATTACTTTGTCCTGGCATTTTGCTGTGTTGCATGCATGTTCTGGTTGAATGCAACATGGCCTTGCACTTAGAAGGTCTGGCTATGTCAGAGCGAGGCAGTAAGGTGATAGAGAAAGGGAAGAAGCAAAAATGCAAAGAAAGTTGTTTGAGAGTAATGGGTGGCCCTGCCAAGAGCATATGAGAGCCTGGGAGGTTTGTCATAGGTGGGCTTGAGATGCTGGTGAATCATATTGCCTAGCCTGGGTCTTAGGCATCATAGTGTTAAATTATTTAAGAGCAGATATAGAGAGATTGAAGGCCCAAAGGAAGAGAGGCTTGGTCTGACCTTAGGGATTACATGTTACTAATGGTAAGGGAGGAGTTCTGTCACCCATGGGTGTGGATGGTCATAATGCCTTCAGAAGGTAGTATATGCAGCTTCTGATAGAGGCAGAAATAACTTTCTAGTCCGCAAGGGAATCTGGGAAGTGTAGTCTTTCAGCAGGAACCTGTCAGATGGAATCATTTCATTTTCTATAAACAGCATTAAGCTACAGATGTTGCTGTGATTTTAGACAATGACTATGATTAAGCTTCTGGTAATTTACCTGTGGCAGTTGATTTTTTTGGCCTAGTTATATTGCTATTGAGTATTTAGGTCTAGAAACCTACAGCCTCAATTTCTCTGTATTTCAAAGTGGTTAGGAAACAGAACTGGCAATGGCAAAGGAGAATAGATTTATTTCATTTGGTCAAAAAGTGGATAGAAAATGACTGTCTAGTTCCTTACATCCATGCCTGTGGCCATCTTCCAACTTATAATAGAAGATTGTAAGAAAGGCTAGACACATGAAAATGTAGCTATGGTGCTCGCTTCGGCAGCACATATACTAAAATTGGAATGATACAGAGAAGATTAGCATGGCCCCTGCGCAAGGATGACACGCAAATTCGTGAAGCGTTCCATATTTTTTTTTTAAAAAAAAAAAAAAAGAAAATGTAGCTATGATACAGCTCAACCACCCTTTCCTAGAGGGAGGAAAGGGGGCCTGAGTCCCAGCTTGTCTTCATTCTCTATTATAAAAATAGATGGGTTTTATTATCAGTTTTTTTTTGTTGTTGTTGTTGTTGTTGCTTTTTTTTAATTCAAGTCCAGGTCAAGGAAAGTGTTATCCTAAAGATCTCCCATTAATGTATATACATATATATGTGTAATTGTGTATGTGTATATATGTGTGTTTGTGTGTATGTGCATGTGTGTGTGTGTATATATGTGTATGTGTGTGTGCATGTGTGTGTATGTGTGTGTATGTTTATGTGTGTGTGTATGTTTATATGTTTGTGTGTATATGTTTATGTATGTGTATATGTGTGTATGTGTGTGTATGTGTATGTGTGTGTATGCGTATATGTGTATGTGTGTGTGTGTATAAAAGTGCCCAATGGAGACAGAAGGAATCATTGAAACCCTTGGAACTGGAACTATATGCATTCATAAAGCATCCAATGTGGGTGCTGGGATCCAAACTCCGGTCCTCTGAGAGAGCAGATCCTAAATGCTGTGCCATCTCTCTAGCCCCAGATCTCATAGTTTTGAAAGAAGAAATAGCCTCAGAGTTTTGCCATGGCTAGGATTGCCACTTATTGCAGCCAGGGCAGCGGTCTTTGCCCCTGGGTCCATTTCTTTATTGGTTTGGAGTGGAAGCCTTCAGAATCCTATCCCTAGAGGTCAGCTTCAGCTCTGACGCTTGCATTCTTGTCACATCAAAACAATCCGAACAATCCGACCCAGATGCTGCATGAATGATGGGAAGACCTGTGTGTCTGTCCCCCAAGACAAGACTGCAGAATCAAAAGCATAGCTTTCATTAGACTTCTGCAATCTTAAGGTAGAACAGATGGATAGGAGCAACACGCCATGGAAGTGAGTCTATGGTGCAATCAGAACACAGTGAAACACACAAGTCTTTCCATGAAGAATGGTGACAGTCTCATAACAGAAGGAAAGGGCACACATGATTCTTTCTAAGAATATCTCCTCTTTGCCTGGAACTTCAGCATAAGATCACAACTAATACTAGGCTAGACCTTCATAGCAGTCAAATCCCTTTAACTAAGCTTGATACCTCATTGGGAGGCAACAATGCATTGAAAATAATTCTGCCTCATATTTTCAGAAATATGTTAGTAGTAGTTGGTATCCATCTTGTATAAGAGACTTGCAGACAAAGGAGACTTCTCATTCCAATACCCACAGGACCAGAAGAGCACACACTCTACCAAGGCTGTGTCTCTCCCAAGAAAAGCTCTTACTCGAATCTTCAGTCTAGTTACCTCAAAGGAAGACTTTTTAGAAAATATAAGTGGGCTTGACAGAGAATGGCAACACATAGTTCAGAACTATAAATTTTACAAAAGGTTATGCTGTATATTTTAATGCAGAGATGGATAACAACATTTAAGATGCACATGGGTGATACGGGCATGCGAATGGATCTGACTTCAAAGCTCATTTTTCACCGTGGCTACTGAAATCTAAAACACAACATGTTACTCCAAGATAAAGAATCCATTAACATGTAAAGAGTTCTTCTGTGCAATAGAAATCGATTGCTTCCTTTAATATCTCAGAAGAAACCAAAAAATTGTTTTGGTCATTAAATATGGGAGAGCCTGATGGATGGAAACAACCTTTTCAAAGGAGCAGAGCTGCCTTTGAAATATAGCAAAAGAGGTAACGAGAAAGGAAGATTGGACAGGGCTCACTTTCTCTGAAACTGGAAATTCACTGCTACTGAGTGGGAACAAGGCGTTACTTGACTGAGTCTGGCCATTAACCAGCGTTTTCAAAGGCACAGATTATAAGCAGTTTGGTTATTTTTCTTTTCTGAAGCACCTCCACCTTTCATTAATTCAAATTCAATAAATGAGACACTTTTCCCCCCTCTCCAGATGTCTGGCAAAATGAGTCAACATTTTGCCCATTAAAGCTACCTGATTGTAAAGTGTGTAGTTCCCAATCTGACGAAAATAAACAAATGCACTAAATTAGAAAAAGAAGCTCAGAGATAAAATTAGTAGGCTGTTTATATGAATCCTATGTGCTTGGAAAACAGGTGAGAATGGCCCCTTAGTCATGCTTCTAGCAAATCGGGGGAAAGTGCAGCAGCTGGGAATGTGGTGATTAATTAGAGGTGTGCTTTTCACATCAAAACAATCCGAACAAGCATTCCCAGGTGCTGCATGAATGATGGGAAGACCTGTGTGTCTGTCCCTCAAGATATGACTGCAGAATCCGAAGCATAGCTTTTGTTAGACTTCTGCAGTCTTAAAGTAGAACAGATGGATGGGAGCAACACGCCATGGAAGTGAGTCCACGGTGCCATCGGGGGCACAGTGAAACTTCTCTTTGACTGTAGTCATTTGCCTGGGGTATGTAAGCCTTGAATAGCACAGTGCACTCTGAATTGTGAGGTAAGGCGGAAAGCTTGCTTTCTAAGTGCATTGTGCTAGCAAACAAAAGATCTGGGTACAGCAGGCTTCCAAATTTTAGTGTGCTTAAAAGGCCCCTGGAGTACATATTAAGGGGCAAATTGCTGGGCCACAGTCCCTTGAGGTTCTGACTCAGAGCCTAGTATTATTATTTAGAAGAGTAACCCCAAATGACCCTGATTCTGTTGGATTGGCATTACGGTGAAAGCAAAGTTAAGAATCACCGCTTTTGTGCTTTTTCTTGGAAAAAGATGCAGCTTGCTAGACAACTGTGGTGTTTCTAATTTCATTCATCTCTTAATAGTGATTACATAATCTGTCCTTGCTAGGCTAGGGGGCTAAAACGATATTCAAAGCAGCTAGTCGATAATTAGATTCAGGCAGCAGATCATCTCAGGGAGGAGAGGGAGAGGCAGACATTCATCACAGCATCACACAAATAATTGTGAAATTACACCTTTGGTAAGTTCTATTACAAGTGGCACAGAGTGTTACAGAAGTGAGAGAATGAGTATGATAGGATGCATCTCATTAGCTCTGCAAGGGTAAACAGAACGAGCCTTTAGGTTGGAATTCTGAAAGCTTTCGTCTCACGCACATCTTGCTCCTAAGATAGTGTATTTGTCAGCTTGCTACTCTGTCCCTGCTGAGCCGTACGATGCTGGAAATGGATGGCATTTATGTTCTGCATGTCCATGCTGAGATAACATGTAGGGCTCTCAATCACAGTCTACAACCTGAAATCTTTTCTTTAAGATGAATCACACAATCAGATGAAAAAAAAAAAAAAAAAAACCCTCATGTTAGAATCCACGCAGGCCTCCAGCAAAAAACGCACAGATCTTGATCTAGAAATGTAGTCTACATTGAAGAAATGATGCTGTTTGAAAGACATGAGTCCTAATGACTTCAAAAATATCCTACTGAATCCTCCCTAGTCAGGATGCCCAGTGTTTTTATATCTGCTGAGAGAGACCAAGGCTGTATAATTTAGCCACAGATTCAACCATAGAAAAAAGAAGAAGAGGTAGATAGCAGATGATAATATATGAAGCATAGTTGTAACCTTATTAAAAGTTCTGAAGGTCACAGGGCTAGACTATTGCATTAGAAGGTCATTACTTTGAAAATGAACTGCACAAAAACAATTAAGAATTGAAGGAACTTGTGGCCTAGATAATGGTGACCTAAACATTTATTTCTAACATTTTCTTGGCATTCCTGGACTGAGTGTTGGGATTGCATTGGAAAGCAGAAAGCAGGCAGTCTGCCTTCAGTGGGCTCACAGTCTCCTGCTGCTCACAGAAACATTTCTTATACACTAAGCATACTTAAGATGGGGAAATCAGAAACAAATCAGATTTCAGTGTCCACTAGAGATAGTGCCTCTTAGTCAGTAGATAATAAGTGGACCTTGAAGCAGAGACCTGACATCAAAGCTCACCTCTGCCACTTGTGTCGATAGTAAAATGCCCAACAATGTGTAGGATGTTTGATTAGCAGATCCTTTCTCTGTGATGCCCATCCTTGGCTTCAGTGGTGAAGCGTGGCTCTGTACATTAATTCCTCTATCTGTTATATGCTTTATCCTAGGATGCCGACTCATCTGGTTCTCAGTGAAGAAGAACCCACACTGATGGTCCCATTTCACTCAGTATTGTGTAGGAAAGAGAACATTGCATCTCATACATATATTATCTAAGTAGGCTATCTGTTTCAGTTACCTTTCTTCTTTCTTGTCTCTTGCCAGCTTTGACTTGTGGATTTCTTCAGCTCTTTGTTATAGTTCTCTATCCCCTGCTTTATTACATAATCTAAGCTCCTCCATGTTTGCTGATCTACATCCCCCAGTGGATACATGTTAGAATCTTTAGGGAGGTTGGAGGGGGTGCAGATGTGAAGCTCTCTTCTTTGATTCTCAATAATAGTACCATGCATTTAGGGAATTGTTTTAATTTGAAAAGTACAAAATAATTTGTAATTACTGAAGAGAGTAGACTTAGCTCAAGAAAACCCATTTTCTATTCTAATAGCCATTTTACAAAAAAGATAAAATGAAGTTCAATTTACATTCCTGGCAGTAATTTGCCCAGTTGCAAGAAAGAATAAGCTAAGCAGTATCTAAGGACATCTGGATGATCCAACACTAAGACAGTAAAATGGCCATCCCACCCAGCTGGGGTCCAGAAATATTAAGCTGTAAAAAGTCCCTAAATATGAGCCAATCAGAAGCACACTTGCACCCTTGACCCCAAGTAATCCTGTCTTGTGGTTTTTGCCTATAAAAAAGCTTGTGTAATTTAGGGTGCTCAGCTCTTCCTTGCCTCGCTATAATGGGTGCATGGAACAAGCTCCCTGCCTGGCTTATATTCACACTAACAATAAATCTTGCTGTTGCATTTCAGATATCTCTCTCTCAGGTGGTCTCTATGGGGTATGAGCTTTGGGCAGAACAATGACTACTACACATTCCTTAAAATAAAAATGAGCTAGTGTGGAGAGATGGCTCAGTGATTAAGAACTCATACAGCTCTTCCAGAGGACCCAAGTTCAGTTCCTAGCATCCCCATCAGTTGGATAACAAATGCCTGTAATTCAACTTCCTGGTGATCTTATGTTTTCTTCTGGCCTCCTCAAGCACCTACAATCCCAGGCACATACCTACAGACAGACAGATGTGCACACGCAATTTAAAATAAAATAAAATCTTTAAAAAATACAGAACAGAGATACTCATTTTATAAAAAGATTGTAGCACACAATTATTAAAAGATTCAAAATCTAATAACTAGGTAATTCCAGAAAAAAAGTTAAAAGTCTTATACAGCCTGTGGAAATGAGCAGGCATAGAGGATGGTATATTTTTCAATTAAAAATAAAGTTTGTAGTAACTTTTAGGTTGTTTTATTTATTTATATCATTTATAATTTTCATATCAGTATATAACTTTTATATTTTGCATATTTTTATCACTTATATTAATATACGTGATATAAAATACAACAAATTTTATTTCTTAAATTGACAGCCCGGCTCTCTACTTTAAGCAATTAATAAAATTATTTAATATTCTGAAAGGAGCAGTTACCTTCACCTACAAAGTAAGTAAGTTTCTTGTTGTGTGAATCTAGTTAACATTCTGTTTATAAAGATTTCCATGATCTAGTCTGTCCACCTTCAGTACACTGGGTACCAAATCTATTATGAAAATTTCATTACAATAGTTTCTGTGTTAAAGAGCAAATTATTTTCAATTATCTTATTATATGATTCTTTAGGTGGTTCAAAATCATGTCCTTGGTGAAGCAAATGGAGAACAGAAAGAGGAGGAGGAAGAGAATGTAAGAAACGAGAGAAGGAAGGGCGGGTCGGAGAGAGGAACAGAGAGAAAACAGAGATTGAAAGACGTTCCGGTTTAACTTTCAACCCCAAGACTTTTTTCTTTAGTTATTTATTATTTATTTATTTATTATCTATCTATCTATCTATTTATCTATCCATCTATCTATCTATCTATCTATCTATCTATCTATGTATTTATTTATTTATTTTGAGGCAGTGTCTCTTTGTAGCTCTGGCTGGAGTTTACTATGTAGACCACGTTGACCCTGAACTCAAAGCGATCCACCAGCCTGTGCTGGAATTAGAAGCACATGCGTACACCACCACACCCAGCCTTCAGACTGTTTTTAAAGGTCACTAGTTACTGATGAAGTTTAAGATCTTATTTAAAAAAAAAAATAACAACAAAAAAGTCATCTCTGATTTGACTCTTTTCCAGTATAAATGTTAAATAATAAGTATGTGCAGCGTGGGACAAGTGGGTCTTCTGATTTTATATATAAATCAGGGTCTTTACCAAATTTATTTCTCCGAGGTGGGTATGTGAACTCCAAATAGTCATTCTTTGGAGGTTCCTTTGCAGCACCTAGTTGTATGAAATTCACATCTGAGAGGCCCTACTGCACCCTCACACCTGCGGAGGTATAGTTCTGGGTCCCCATGCAAAGAGACCTCTGGACACTGTTGTTAGCTACTGACAAACCCTATGCTTAATTGCCTTGTTCCCCTGACTACCAGAATTTTGTATCCCAAAGTTATCTCACGTAACTTTTGCAACTGGCTTTAAATGTTTTGTATTGAGAAAGTCAGATGTCTTAGTTAGGGCTACTATTTCTGTGATGACACACCATGACCAAAGAAATGTTAGCAGGAAAGGGTTTATTCAGCTTACACTTCCACATCACTGTTCATCATTGAAGGAACTCAAGCAGGGAGGGAACCTGGAGGCAGGAGCTGATGTAGAAGCAAGCCATGGAGGAGTGCTGCTTACTAGCTTGCTCTTAAAGAGCCCAGGACCACCAGTCCAGGCTCAGCACCACCCACCATGCTCTGAGCCCTCTTTCATTAACCACTAATTAAGAAAATGCTCTACAGGCTTACCCATAGCCTGATCTTATGGAGGCATTTGTTTTTTTAATTGAGGTTCCCTCCTCTCTGATGACTTTAGTTTATGTCAATTGGACATAAAACTATCTGATACACCCACACCATAGCCTGAATGATGGGCTGTCTTGAAATGTTCTGCCTAACTGATTAGCCCACAAGCTTTAAATCCAGCATTACAAATGTAAATAAGCTTATTTTAGAATGTAGCAGGAATTTGACCCCCATGAGCTTATATATTTAAATGTCTAGTCAATAGGGCATGGTGATACTTGACAGGGCTTAGGTGTGGCCTTGTTGGAGGAAATGAGTCACCAGTGGTGGGCTTTGGGGTTTCAAATACACAAACCTGTAGTGATTTATTTTATATTTAATAAAATCAGCCTGAAATATCAAAGAACAGAATCATCCACAGTCAAGCCCTGATGGTCAGAAAATGGTGACTAACACCTTTAATCCCAACATGTAAGAGACAGAGATCTTTCTGAATTTCTATGAGTTCAAGGCCTAACAACCAAACAGTAGTAGCTTGTACCCTTAGTCCTAACTCTAGGATTATGATGCAGAGTTGAACCCAGAAGTGAAACAACTGATCAAGGAAGATATATAAGGGAGGAAGAGGCAGATATTTATGCATTCTGTAGAAGTGATCAGCCAGGCTGAGGACTCTTGAAGATAGCTTTTACTCTGTTCCACCTGAGAAGTTGGCTGGATGAGAATTGACTGTGGTCTGTTTCCTCTTTCTGATATTTCAGCTTTTCCCCGATATCTGGCTCTGGGTTTTCATTGTATACTAACTAGATTTCATGTAATACAAGCCAGGCTCAGTGTCTCTCTCTGCCTGAGAATCATGACAGAGAACTCTCAAGCTATTTCTGCAAGATGACAATGGATTTTAAACCTTTGAACTGTAAACAAGGCCTAATTAATTGCTTTCTTAATTGGTTGCTGTGATCATGGTGTCTCTTCACAGCAATAGAACACTGAGTAAGACATGTGAAACCACATAAGCCTGACTTTCATTTCAACATCCTCAACAATGTTCTGACTTTCTAAGCCCCCAGAAGAGACACTTTTCAAGCTCTGCTTATAGCACTACAGGCTTTCTCTAACTCACCTTTCCAACATTTCCAAACTCCTTTGGCAAACCAATGCCAAGGGCTTCTGAACTCTATGATCAGAGACAGGGACAGGAAGGATCCTACTTTTCTTTCCCATTTTCTGTATTTGCATGTCTTGTCACTGCAAAAAGAAATTCCTGAGCTAAACAGATTTGTATTGAGTCATAACTTCAGAGTTTTGATCCATGCTTGGCTGGTTCCGTGCTGTTTCTGTGTCTGTGGAGAGGCGTTGGATGATGGTTGGGAGGGCATGGTGGAACAAGAATGTTTAAAGTCTCTGGGCATCCAAGTCTCGTCAAAGCCATTTATTCACTCACCCAGGTCCCATCTCCTAATTGTCCATTCGCCTGTAGGTAAACCCACTGATAAAGATAACACCATCCCAATCATATCATTCTCCACAAGTCACCAGCTGGGGACCAAACTGTCAACACAAGAGACTATTTGCTGGACATGGTGAGAAACAGTCTCTAGTGTGAGCTAAGGAAAGGGGGCCTTGGGAGAAACTCAAACCAGGTGACACTGTGAGCATATAACCCCATCATAAATACAGACTTCTAGCTTCTGGAAAGGTGAAAAATATAAATATTTGTTTCTCAAGCCACCTTGAGATTTTTTTAATGGTATCCTGAGCTGACTAGTAGTGTTCACAATAAGTTTTGTCAACTCATGTACAGCCATCTTTTTATGCTTTCCTATTGCCTCAACCACTAGCAATACCTTTAATGCATGCTCCTTACAAAAATATTTTATTTCTAGTCTAATGTCCTTAGGGAAAAAATGTAAAATGTTATTTAACAGGATTCTATTCAAACTGCATTGTACTATTAGAAGTGAGGGGTTTTCTTTGATTCTTGAAAAAGCTGATGAGGAAAATTTGTGAATGAAGTTGATGGTCTTGTTGCTTGTGTTGGTGAAGAACCACCTTAGTGAAATATTGGTGCTGAAAATGTCTGCATGGACTCATTAGTCTCCTTTTTTTGATGACTGTCTGGATTTAAAACAGGCTCTTTTAACTTGACAGCCAAGCCCAGAGGGTCTCATGGAAACAGTATTGTGAGGAGTATGTAATTTAAGGAGGAACCACACACATGGTGTGGATGAATTTGCAAAAGACAGTCAGATGGGGGGGAGGGCGACTCCACAGTGAAAAGGAGAGAAATGAGGAGCGTACTGGTGCTCTAGTCCAATTAAAGGTCATTGGTACCTTTATAGAGCTTTAAATCTTATGAGGTGTTGAGTCTAGGTTCCTTTAAAAACAACAAAAACTAAACCCTATTTGAGACAAGGCCATCCTATGTGCTCAAGTCTGGTCTTCAATTTCTGGGCACAAGCAATTCTTTTACTTCAACCTCCCAGTAGCTGGGACTACACATATGCCCCTTCAGGTGAGCTGAAATTCCAGAGATTTTTATTGTTGTTATGTGTTTCTCATCCGTCTTTGTAGAACTGTGGATCACAGCCAGAGTGTCACATATCCTAGAACTTGACTCTTGAGTTGCACACCTAGCCCTTGTTTTTTTGAGACAAGGCCTTACCATAGCTTAGGTTGGCCTCAAACTCGTGATCTCCAGGCCTTTCTGACTGCTGAGCTTACAGACATGTGTAAACATGACAGGCTCCAATTTTAGAGGATTTGGAGATGGGGTCTAAGTCTAATTTATTCACTTGTGATTGAGTCTAATTTATGTGTTTGTCTTATTTCTATTCAAGGCAATGAAAGTTAACTTACATACACCAGAGCTCACGTGAGTGTTGCATTGCCATAAAACACAAATAGAAAAAAAAAATTTCTCACTGCAGCAGGTACTGCTTGATACATATGAATATGTGTGAACATATAAATAGGATTTTTTTTCTCTGTAGCATTTATTTATATATACTATTTGGAACTTGCCTTAATAATTTCTTAGACACAAATATTCTTCCTTAGTAAAGCAAGTATAGCCGTTAGAAAGTAGTCTTGCAGAACCCACATGTTGAAAGCAAAATCAGAATTCAGGAATGGCTGCTCTAATGCCCTTCTCACCAGAACACAAGTCTCTCCCTGCCAGAGAGGCTAAATGATCACACATTCCTGCTGGGTACCTTCACTTGTCCAGAGAGCCGGGGCCTCAACACTGCCCCAGAATATAAATGAATTTTTTAAAAGCAAAGGACACTATAAAAAGATGTTCTTCCTTGCCTTCTTCAACTATAAAACTTTTGTTGTTGTTTTTACAAAGGATCTACAGTCATATTTTTTAAAAAACTTCATTCCCTTGAAGGCAAGAGGATTAATATTTAGAATGTGGTACTGTTTGCTATAATTTTTGCATATGTAGTCTCTTTTCATTCTCAAATAACCCTTTGAAGAGGAACGGCTGGGCTGAATTTAAAGATGAGCAGACTCAGGAGGGTTGCTGAGCCTCATAGGTCACTGAGTGAGTAAGTAGGTAGCCAGATCTCAATAGTCTGGGTTAAGAATCTGGCATGGACCTTTATTCCACTCCACTTGCTGGTTCTCAGAGACTATGAGTTTGTCTACTGAGACTACTGCAAGGAACTAGCAGCTTTGAAGTCTGGTGAGGCCTTTCCTTCTGGTCCCCTGGTGGCCTTCTACAAGCTCAGTTCTCACATGGCACAGGGGACAAGGCATTCTCTATGGTATCTCTTTAAGGATATCTAGCCTCCTCACAAGGTGCCACCTTTATATAATCACCCCACCCTCTCGTGTCCCTACCTCCAAATGCCATCACATTAGAAATTAGGTTTCCATATAAAACTTTCAGAGACACAGCATTTGGCTTATTGACATCTCCAAGAGACTGTCAGAATCCCAGCATAATCCATACAAATTAAATCACCTTTAAATTTGTTTATTAACATATCAAAAAATTGGCCAGAGAATTTTTTTTTTTAAGTCAGATTTGGAAGTCTGAGACCTCTCCTTAGCTTGTGGGTTGCTTCCTTCTCCCTGGGCTTATGAGGGCTCTGTTCCTCTGCACATGCGTGCTTCTATGTCGCTCTTCTTTGAAGGACACAGGTCATCTTAAAGTCTCTCTCCTCTCATTCCAGACCCCACCCCTCAGAAAGCCCATCGAGGGTCAGCTCCTCCCCCGGGGTTGCTCAAGACCACGCCTACAGGATATTTAAGACATGGTCTTTGACCTGCCATGTGATTCCTTTCCAACTTTCTTCCCCCAAGAATCACCGTGGGGTGAGCTTTGCTCATCATTAAACCTAAACTTATAATTGAGCCTGATCTGATTTATTGCATCAGCAGAGGAAACCAGTATCGCGGTGCAGAAACCTTCCAATTTTACCTTAGCTACCTTTTAAATGCTACCTTAGTCACTTTCTTGTTGAGCCATTTGAGGAAGGAAGGATTTACTCTGTATCAGGAAGGCATGGTGGTGGGAGCATCCTTATGGCTGTCGCAGTGGGAGGGTAAAGCTATTTGTTCACATCCCTGCTGATCAGAAAGCGGTAAGGATGATGTAGGGCTTACTCAGAGTCTCCCAGCCCATAGGATGGGATTGCCCCCACACTCAGACTAAGTCTTTCCCCAGCTGAGCTTCTCTGGAAACTTACTGAAGACACACCCATAGGCATGTCTTGTAGGTGTTTCCAAATACAGTCAAGTGGACAATGATAAGTAATGATGGAAAATTCCAGCTTTAAATAGTGCTAAATTCTGAGAGACTGGAAGTTAGTCTTCAACATATGGGTTTGGGGTGGGGGGTAATTTTGTTCATAACAGATGCCCCCTCCCCACTCACAGAGTCAAGCCACTCTTTAGAGCAGTTGAACTGATGTTCACAGTATACTCATGAGATAGCATGGTAAGAACCAGGTCTTTCTCAGAAAAGGAAAACAAACCTTTCCCTGGTGACACATTTGATCGCCAGTTGGAGCACATGCACCATCTGTCTAGATGCCATCGACAAATATTATAAACAACACTTTCATTTGTGATCCCCACATGAACTTAGGCTAAAGATTCTAATAGCAGTTCAGTGTCTGAAGTTTTCTGCTACTCAGGTGGTGCTGAGGTCTACACAATTAAAGGAAAGCCCTTAGGAAGCACACATTAAGCCTCAGCACTCCCAGAGTTTTCATGAATGAAACAGCATCTGGGCCCCAGATAATACTTAAAATATATCCAAGGAGTTTACAACCGTGATTTCAGTTTGATGTGGTAAGGTAAATGTACATATATCCCTGGATATCAATGATTGCTTTCAGTTACTTTTTTTTCTTTTAATCTCTAAGGTTTACTATAATTATCTTTGACTAGGAGCAAACCACAAAGCTACCATCTCAAATTATAGGTATTAATTTTTAATTGATATGTTCCTCATATAGAAGGAGCCAGGGTAAATAATAGCAATATGTAGCTCACTGCAATTCAAAGTGCCAAATAGCTAGAGAGTTTCATTACAGATTTGAAAACCAATTAGACTCTGTGTCAATAATATCTAATAAAATGTGATGGGTGCTATTTTAAAATTTCCAGAAACGTCAAAAGTAAAAAAGTAACATGTGAATCCAAAATACAATGTTCACATACATGAAATTTTATATTCATTGTATAAACTCATTTTCAATAGGAAGGTGATCCTTGTTTACATTTCATAAAACTAACAAGTGGAAAAATAGATTCATAAAGTGTTTTTCAAAACTTAAAAGCTTATAACAGCTGAATAGATTGGTTTTTAAATAAAAAATACATCAATTAAAATTTAAACTTGGAAGAAAATGTGATTCCCAGCCATATTTTTGGTGCACATTAGCTACATGAAGCCATGGTTACAGCAGTCAACAGTAAAGTTTTAGATATAATGAATGTAATTGAATAAATAAAATTAAAGAAGTATAATTAAGAGAATGAATAAGATTAGCAGTATCTTTTTTTTCTTTGTTTTTACTTCTATTTATTGACAGCTGATGATTTTCCTGACCCAAGCAAATCAAAAGAAGTGGAGTGTCATAAAAATCACATAGTGCTTCAGTAAAAAGAGGCTTGTGTAGCTGTCCTGCTCATCTACCCATCAAGGTGACCTTGAATATCTCATCTTACTTCCTGGGTCCTTGGCTTCCTCTCCTGTCAAAAAGAGTTAGCCTAAAATATTTTCTAACTCTGACTTTCCATTACCTAAACTGGCCAAGGAATTAAAATTGATGTATGCGAGTAAATTATGTTATGAAGAAAAGCATTTTGTTTACACTGGAGGAAAGCTGTTTTCCTCTTGGTCATTAAACTCAGAATACAAAAGGATGTCAGTGAACTCAATTAAAGTCTGGATCAGTCAGTAGGCTGGGCAAATCACCCGAACGTTTTGACAAGCTGCAGACAGGAAGGGATCAAACATGGAGATTTCTTTCTAACCCCAGGCTTCTCCAGGGACCCTATTTCTAACAGCCAACTGGAAGTCCACTGCTAGGCCTGCCCTGAGCCAGGGGTGACTGACCAAGGTGAAAGGTGGTCAAGTGAGGTGACTAGGGATGCTTTCCAATCTAACATTGGTGGTATTGATATAATAAATGTCAATTTATCTTTTTTGTTTCATTAACATTTTATTGACATTAAAAACCCTGTCTTTGTCTATCTAAACCCACAAAATTACATGTATTTATCTAAATGTTTTGAGAAGTACAGGATGCATATGAGGAATAATCCAATCTTTCATAGTCTTATTGCATAGAGCTTTTTTTCTTTCTTGCCTGTTTCAGATACTTCTCTCTAACTTCCTTTTTCAAGATTTCTTTCCAGCTTTATATTTATTGACATTTATCTTATAAAATAAAGGTCACTCGAGATGGGCTTTCTAGATGTGTGATTTCTACTTATGCAATGAATCATTACTAATACTCCAGAAGAGGGATTCTACAAAGGAAAATTTGAACCTCAAATTAATTTTAAGTATAGAAGATTACCTAGGGAGCCCTACTCAATCAATTGGAGAGCTAGAAAAGTGGAACTGATGGCGCTGGGTGAGAGTGGTTGGGTGGGAATGGGTGGGTGGGAGTGGGTGGTGGGAGTGGGTGGGTGGGAGTGGGTGGGTGATAGTGGGTGGGTGAGAGTGGGTGGTGGGAGTGGTTGGGTGGGAGTGGTTGGGTGGGAGTGGGGAGTGGGAGTAGGTGGGTGGGAATGGGGGGATACGCCTTCTTCTCAAGCTCAGGCCTGAATGATCAGATATGCATTACACTGAGTGCTTTCTACGGTCTCCAAATTTTCTGCCTATTTGAATATTTGCAGAAAAGGGCAAAAGAAAGAAAGAAACAAACAAACAAACAGTGTCCTTATTATTTGACATTTAAATGGCTTTGGATTTTTCTTTATTGACTGTAATGTTGAGCTGCAGGTACCTGCACACAAATTATTATGTGTGTAAGAAGTTCTTACATAAAACAGTCTTGAACACTTGCAGTTAAATTTTTAATCGGAAAAGCTGTGTCAATTTACATTAGCTGTACAAATGGCTTATGTTAGTTCTCTTAACAGTATGGAACGCCACTATCATGTTTAAAGCTTGCACTTGATTGGGGGGTTATCTTGCCATTGTTTCCATGTAAACTGTGTGAGTATAATACAGATACATTTATGTTCATGTATAATAGTAGGTGAAATATGTAGACACAAAGAGGATGTAATCACAAATTACCCTTTTAAAAAGTTTGGGTGAAAATTTTCATATCATCAACATCAGTCACACTTTCCTACAAGAGCAGAACCAGTGATGCACACAAACACACACACACACACTCACACATACACCATACATACTCACACATACATGCATACACACACACATACACCATACATACTCACACATACATGCATACACACACAGAATGAATACAATGACAATTCACATATCAGTGGCTCCATAAGATGGTAATGTACCCTCCTAAGATGAACAACCTATGGCTCATATTTGTGGCAATGCTTGTGAAAACAAACGTGTGCCAGCAGCCAGTGAAAAGTATAACTATACATATATGTATAGTACATAGTACTTGATAGTAAATGATTATGTATATTATTTATTGTATAGTTCTTTACATTATAATTTTAGAATATACTCCTATATATATCAGATATAGGAGTTTCATGTAGTTAAAAAAGTACACTGTGGCATTTTGCAAGGGCCCTCATTGCCAAATCTCTTAATTGCCTAGTTTTTATTTTGTACTTGATTTACTCTCATATTTTGTTCATTATGGTTTATAAAGCAATAAGATGTGTGTGTTTACACACTGTGTAAGTATATATATATATATATGTATATATATAGTAAGCTAGAGCATCTGGGTTTGTGTACTGTGCTGAGAATATTCCTCGATGCCTGAACCACCAAAAATAGTTGCTTACCAATTTCTTAGATTGTCCTAACCATGAGGCAAGTGTTTTTACACGGGGAGGGGGGGGGACTTATTCCAAACCATTAGCTTACACAATGGAGTAGGAGGCAGGGCCTGAAGCTGCTATGTGCAGGCGGACTTTGTTCTAGAAGTCTCTCTTTTGTCATTCTACCCCTCTCAACTAAACGAGTAAGGTGCAAGTGGATTATAGAAGGTAATCTTCTAAAGCAGCTGATTGCATGCTAACCGCACATAGAGAACCCTTCACAACAACCTCAAAATTAGTGTTGGACTGAATAATTCAATTCCAGCTGTTTGGACTGGTTGATTATACCTGTGCCTAGCCATGGAAACACTTCAAAGTAACCATCACAATGAATCATGCAAAGGAAATGTTCTTCTGCTCATGCACCGTGCTACCTTCTTTACGAAAGTTTTCAGCATGATTTATGGTTACCATAAAATTTTTTCTTCCAAGTATCAGGTACCAGAAATCATTGCTCTTCTTGATAGATAACTATAAAAATACTGTACCTGTTGAGCACTAGGCTTGCAGCAAAACTTTCCTTTCGGTCTTCACTCCAGAAAATTGTAAGAATATCTATTATATGAAAGGCTCCCTGCAGAGTAAGCTATGGGAAGTATTAAGATGAACTGGTCATAAAGGTGATGTGTGGGCAACTATACTAGAGAGAAAAATGTAACAAAAACCTTCATTCAGCAAGAGATCTAGAGTTCAGTCAATATTCCAAAAGGGGATACAGGCATGTGAGGCGTGTGTGTGTGTGTGTGTGTGTGTGTGTGTGTGTGTGTGTGTGTATGTGTGTGTGACAATAATGATTCAGGTGTGCTGGCTTCTGAGCATGTGTGTGGACACCAGAGGTTGACATGAGTGTCTTCTCCTATTTTCTCTCCAACTTACTTTGTAAGACAGGGTCTCTCTCCATTTCTTCTACACAGGCTGGCCCATGAGCCCCGTCTCCATCCATCTTTGACCCTGTATCCACTCAGCGCTAGAATTACAGAGCCATACTATTGCACCTTACTCTTTTACAGAGATGCTGAGAATCCACACACAGGTCCTCATGTGTCCAGTAAAAGGACCTTATTTACTGAACCTCCTTCCAGACCAAGAGAGCATTTGGCCTATGGGCTGAAACCGAGTGTCATGATAATAAGGTGGATGAACATATTTGTAGTTGGATACTTGAGAGAATTGACAAAATAATTCATTTTTAAAAATGCAGAATGTACTATGTTGAAGAGAAACAACAATGATAAGTTCAAAAAGATAAGTTAAGGCCAGATATTGGACTCTTATAGGCAGAAGGATGTGAGTTTCATACATACGAGGAATCGATCAGGATGTTCAGCAATGGAGAACACACAGGAAGACAGTGCCTTCAGCAATGTGTTCACTGAGCACAATTAGGCTTGAGCCAAGGAGATATTCCTCAGCAGCCTGTGCCACATTTTAGGAAGGAAAAAAATACGACCCTGTTGCTGGAGTTGCGGGAATAAGAAGGAGTGTACTTGAGAGATATTTTGTGTGGAGAGTAGACCATCCTTGGCCAGGAGAAGGACCTCAGAATCAGAGGAGAGCTGAAGAGAATTACAATGTGATAACCAAAGCCTGGCAATGTGGAAGCCTTAGATGAGTACATCATGAAAGGACAGTTAGCTTCCCTGCTTGGTATATGCCCTTAAATGCCCTACTAACTCCTGGGATGTGACCTCAACTTTCTGGTCAGCACTAGAGTTTCTGAAGTCTCCAAGGTGTAACAAAAGTACAAGAATCCTAGTAAAGGGTGGAAGGAATACTGTCTCTTGACCTCCTCCAGAGGAGAACTCCAGACTCTTTTCTGGCAGACTCGCCATGGAAAATTATACTCTACAGAATGGTGGCTTTACTAATGCATGGGGCCCACTCCTGAGGTTCTAAAGTAGGTTTTCGGTACAGTCTGAGTACTGGACACACTACTATGGAAAGCTACTGCCCAGCCAGCCTGTTTCTCATGTGTAAACCTGGCTCTGAAATAGACAGCCACGGCAGGTTTCCTAGTTGCATTCTGTTAATAGATGCTCCTGGCAAACAGCAATAGTATTCACTGGAATGTCTGTATTTGTAATTACGAGAATGCAGCTCCAAGCCAGGGGTGCAAAATATACATATACCTGTCTAGGAAACAAACAAACAAAACAATAATAATATAGACTGTGATTGAGCACTCTGAATGAATTTATGTTTTGCATTGTTGAGATTTTTATGCCTTTGGTGTGGTTTAATCGCTGATCAGGTTATAATAGACGTGAATTGGCTATTATATAACATGTTGTTATAAAAAAGATGTACAGGAAGTGAGTTGACATAAAAGCTCCAGCTGGATAAAGTGACATGAGACCTTAGCACTCGGGAATTAGAGACAGGAGAATGACAATTCAGTGCCATCCTGGCCTTGTGGTAAAATCAAGCCAAACTGAGTTACACAGACGGATCCTATCTTTAGAAACAAAATGGCTGTGGATATGGCTCATTGGTAGACCTGCTTAGTATATGAAGGGTCTTGGGTTTGATCCTCAGAACTGCCAAAAGTGAATAATTTTAGAATGGGAAGATGTAAATCAAATCTGGACAATTAAATATGTTAGCAACATCTAATTGTCTACCTTTGAAGTATGGTAGCTTCTTTCAGGAGGAGAAAAAGACAAGTCTTGAATTGTAAATTAATGCCACCTCTTTTAGCTTGGGCAAATCTACAGTACCATTGCTCTTCCTTGAGAACAGGGTTTCTCAATATAAGTACTATTGACCTCTTGACCTGCACAGTCCTTTTCTGTGGGGGATGTCCTGTGCACTGTGTGGCATTAAACAATGTCTATGATTTCTACCACTCTACACCACAGCACAGCTGTACTCCTGCCATAAAAGTAAAAATGTTCTCTAGACCATTTTCAAATGGCTTGGGAAGGTCAGATGCATGGCAATCTGTCCCCCACTGATCTAGCCTATGCCATTCTGGAAGAAGTAATCTTTTGGTTTCTAGAGGTTACTATACCAGGGAAACTGAGTCTTGTGATGTGTGTGATTTTACATACTTCCTCTGATTAAATGTTGAACACCAAGACTTTCATATTTGATTCAGGAGACCAATGTGTATATTTGAGGCTATATAAATAGTCAGACATTATATGCAATTCTAAGTTCACATGCAGGTAGATATCAAACACACACACACACCCTATGCAGAGTTAACAGCTTCTCAGGCTTTCATGGGGTTTTAAAATTTATATAAGATCTAGAAACTTTACTTTGGTGAGTCAAACATAAAAAACAATAACAACAAAAAAAACAGGAAAACCCATTATTTCTCCCCCTAAGTTGTTCTTTTACTAATAAGGACTCGGGAGTCTGATACTGGGGTGAGAACCTGAAAACACAAAAACATGGTGGAGAAACAACCAGCTGATCTTTTCTCCATACTTCCCAGACCAAAAGGGAAGCCAAAAGAGGACTGCTAATCTCCAACCCTCCTCTGACTCCTTCCTGTGGCTGTTCATCCTTATCCTGGTCCTCTGTATTCTCTATGGCTAGTTCTTACCAACTAGTCATTGGCTCTGCCCCCTAATCCAGGGTTAACTTTATTAACACAGTCTTTGGTGTCACTGTGTGATCAAATATCCTGCAACAAATCATGGCAAGTCTAGGAAGAAAAAGGGAAACGCAGGAATGAACAGAGGTGAGGATGTCTGACAAGGATGTCTTCTTGTGAAGACTGGATTCCTGTAATTCAAACATGTTGATGGGTTGGTTAGTAGACACAAAGAAAGACTCACTGTGTAAACAGCAGCTTTTGTGTAAATTATTTAATCTTGTATAAAGATGATTCTCTCTCTCTCTCTCTCTCTCTCTCTCTCTCTCTCTCTCTCTCTCTCGTGTGTGTGTGTGTGTGTGTGTGTGTGTGTGTGTGTGTGTATGGGTATTTTGCCTGCATGTATGTCTGTATACTGCATCCTTGCCCACAGGAGTCAGAAAAGGCATTGAATGAATCCCCTGGAGCTGGAGTTATAGATAGTTGTGAGCCTTCATGTAGGTGCCAGGAATCGAACCTAAGTTCCTCGGAAGTGCAGCCAGTGCTCCTAACCTCTGAGCCATCTCTCCAACCCTGCTTTCTCTGTTGAAAACAGGTTACAGTGATACAACTTAACATTGTACATAAGACACTATGCTGGACACTGAAGGACATTAGGATATTATTTCTATAGTCAAACATATTTTTCCCACCAAAATAAAATAGCTATTTGTCTGTTTGTTCTTATATTTGTTTCTCATTTTTTATGTATTACAGGGAGCTACATATATCTAAGCATCATTTACCAACTGATTTGTGGATAAACTTGGTTAAGAAAGACCTAGATCAAGGCAAAAAAGCCAAAAAAATGATTGGGTCACAATCTTTTATGATAACCTTTTATGGTTATCATTCCTGAAGATGAGCTTCTTATCATGGTCTCAGAAACTACTTGTTAACTCCAGCCAAAGATCTGGCTAGGTGAATCTAGATCCTGACAATCCTACTTTATTTCATTGTTCCACCAGCCCAAATGGGAGAAAAGCTCTCACCTATTGCTAGCCTCTAGCTTGCTTGTCTCATTAAGCTAATTGTTTTGACAGCTTTCTTATAACTTACATAATAATTTTCCTCTATGAGATCTCTACTATTTGAAATACCTAGAGTGATTCAGCTTCCTTCAGCAAATACTACATTATTATACAGTGGGGGCAGACTAAACATAGACATAATTTTCATAAAAGTCAGACTCAATGAAAGATAAAATGACTTTGTGGTGGAGAAGGCTTGGGCTCCTAGGAGCTTGATGGAAAAGTTCTCTGGTAGAGTTAGACTTTGAGATGGTCCTGAAAGAGAGAAGACATTCTTGGTAGGCATAACTGAGAAATAAGGAGTAGGAGATATGAAAAAGCACAGACAAAAACATAATTTTGTGCTGAAGAAATGAATAAGAAAAGAGAAAGAGAAAAAGCTAAAAGTTATCTTGTGGTGAGACTCTGATCGAACATTGTCTGGCTAGAGCATGACTGTACTGACAGTGGTCAGCATCTAGGCATGAGGTTGTTTGGTCGGTTTGCCCACAATGTTGAATAAAGGACGAAGTATTAGAAAATATTCCAGCATTTTTAGCTGGCATGTGTTTTTCTTTAATAATTTTTGGGTGTCTAGGTTCTAGAATATACGAAAGAAAAGCAATAGTAAAAATCCTCCACAGACTGGATATCTTGGTAGATTTACTCAATAACTGTGAATAATGTTCATCAGGTATAGCTGTAACTTGAACTGGAGATGGCATTATGGGATGGTAAGTACCGAGCTGGGACAAAAGATACTGTAGTCAGGGAGCCATGAAGCCTGTCTGCAGTAATTGCTAGCTCCAACTAGACCACTCTGTTTTAAATTACAGGTGCCACCTCCTGGAATATTCAAAGCCTTTTGTAGGGAAAAAAAATAAAGGTTCTGACAGAAGTCAGATCAAAGACATGACTGAAACAAAATGAAAAGTTGTTCAATCAAAATAAATGCTGCCTCCTCGAATCAAAGATGTTGGTTATGATTTTTGTCAAGATAGTAAGTTTCTCTTTTCTGTAGGATGGCCAATGTGACTTTGAATTCAGGCAAAAGAAAAAACAAACCAAAATACCCAAATAGAAGTATCACTTTCTCCTACAACCTCAACATCTCAGAGTTGTGACTTCACTTGCAGGTTGTTTTATTTCCTTATGATGTTCATGTCTCCAAACTCTGCTATATTTAAAAGAAAAAAAAAATCTTCTAAATGTCTGAGGACGGAATTATAAATGCCCACTCTAAACCATGAGCATCTCTGATACTCCTACACTGGCTCCTCACTGACAGTTTCACTCCAAATCAACTGCATCTCTGTCTAGCATCTCTTTCAATCTTTACCTGTGTCCTGCCCCACGCCTCTCGTGTCTCTCCCAAGTCCTATGGTTTAAATGGGAAATCTTCCCTATAAGCTCATATGTTTGCCCACTTGTTCCCCAACTATTGACAATGTTTTTGAAAAGTTGTGGAACCCTTAGGAAGTGGAGCCTTCCTGGAGGAAGCAGATCATTGTGGAGTGGGCTTTGAGGTTTTATAGTTCACCCCACCTTCTTCTTCTCTTTCTGTTTCCTAACTGCTGATGTCATGTGATCCTTGACATGATGGATTATAACTTCATGAACGTTAAACCCAAGGGGCGACTAAGACAACCTTTTCCTTCCTAAAGCTGCTTTCTACTCCATATTTTGTCAAGTAACTAGGAAAGTAATGGATATACAGGTTCTCAGAGTGATGACTTCTCCTCCTCCTCCTCCTCCTCCTCCTCCTCCTTCTTTTTGGAGTCTAATAAAACAATTTAATAAAATAAGACCCAATGTTTAAGGCAAAATTCATGAAAACATATATAAAGCTAATATAAGATCATATTTTTTTCATGTCCTTTAAGGGATGAGACACAGAATTTAAATAGTTTAAACATTCTTTTTAGAATATTAGCTATTATAAAGTAACATAAATTTGATACTATAGGATTATATCTTTTCCAGAAAACAAACTCCATCATTAATTCACATTGCTGAGTTACATTTTAGTTATGTATATACTTATACAGATATTTCTAATATACAAGACTTTAGGTACTGAAAATTAAAGAAATCAGCCAGCATGCATAATACTTTGACCAAAGTAAAAGTAACAACTTCTTAGTGTTGTTTGTTGGTATTTGAAGCCCCCAAATTTATGAAAAGCTAAGCTTATTATGAAAAAGTCTTTCCCACCATATTCTCCTTCTAACAAATACCAAGTAGACTCAGAATACAACAGACCTCAACATAAGTCTACACATGACTAGTGACTAGTGGGGTCAACACTGTGTCTCAGGAATACCAGGGCTGACCATGTGAACTATGAGACCAGGTACTCTCAACCATCCCTGAACATAAAATCAACCAACTTAGTTACGGTTCCAACAGCAGCAATGTCAACCTCGTCCGAGTTTCTTTCCCCAGTTGGAGTTTTGAATAATACAATTTTATTTAATTTGTTCACAGCCAAAAGAATAAAGTATGTCTCAGTGACTTTTTTCTGTGCTTTTGACAATAAATGGGTGTTTAATTAATAACAATTCATTTATAAAAATATTAAATTTTGATTTGGAATGGGTTTTTCAGTTTCTTTCACATATCTTTTACATTTTACTTATTAAAAGACATCCTTCTAGGTAATAAAACAAGCCCAGCAAGTAAAGAATAGAATGGTAAACCATCAAGCTGGGAAGCTTTTACATTTCTGAATACTTGTGAAGACTGATGAAGATGCCATGTTTTCAAAAAAAAAAAAATGTGGTATTTTGAAAAGTGAATGTGTTTCTCATCATAAATAGAAAGATTCTCTTGAAAACAGAGATTAATGGATTTCTGTACTTTTTTTTCTTTAAATGGCTGCATAAAGATCAAACACAAGATATTGTTTGATTTATCAAGCCCATCATGTCAGCAGGTGCTGCTTAGCAGGACATTTTTCTGCTGTGTTATCATAATCTAAACTAGTACAGCTGCTCTGTAAGGGCTTCAGTGTCAGAGAATTCACATAGCTACCCCCATCCCCCATCTGGAGGTACCTTCACAGGCAGCATCACAAGGGTTGAGAGTGCCCCTTCTAACTCAGCATCCTTCTGCCCTCCTCTCTCTAGGAAGAAGACCTAAGTATTGCTTCACTTCAAAAAACATAAAGCAAATGAGAGATGTTAATGAAGCAGGAATACAATGAACTAAGCAGACCCCTTCCTCCACTATCATAGCACCCAAATTCTGGAATCAGTGCAAAATGTTCCATGTCAGAAGCCATTCCTGGAGCTTGTAATGCTTCAGGGACAGAGCCAGCCAATAAGGTGCAGTGCTCAGAAACTGAGAAACATCCTCCTTTATATCTCCTAAGATGCTGTCTTATCACACACAGCATGTTACACTCTTTAATGCGCACAAAAGAAAAGAAGATTTTTTTTTCTGTCATATACAATCATGCACAGGAGAAGTTTACAGGTAGAATGTGGTTAGTGGTAGTGTCTGGGATTAACACTCCCCCACACACACCCGCGCCACACACACACACATATACACACAGACACCTATTTGGGGAAATCAGTTTTGGTTAAACTCTAACAAGGAGGCCAGCAGGGCACCTCCCTGTAGCTTTTTAAAGGTTCTCCTCAAGTGACACTAACAACAGTGATTTTATTCAAAGGTGACATCATCAACTGACTAGGTTTGCTAAAGAGATGTCAGTGTTGTACCAGAGAGTGGAACCTATAGACTTGGGACAAATATATTGGAGTTTAAACTGATTGGAACAGTCCCAGGTGATCAAAACAAAACTGTGTTACTTGTGATTTTTCTGTGGTGTTCAAAGAGGGCAGTTCATACTAAAAATACTTTGGAGGTTGAATTTCATAGGTTGTATTATTTTAATTATGAGTCAGCTGTCCCTCCATAAAGTCTTTTAGGAATTTATATCAAAGGGAGATGAAAATGGTACAATAAAACTATTTTGACAGAGAAATGGACAATTCAAGATTGAAAATGTTTGATTGCAATCTATATTTATATTTAGATCAGAAAATTAATATATTATTTTTTCTCATTTTCAATACATTTTTAATATCAGGTCATTTTTGCTTCCCAGAAGCTTTACATTTTTAAATTACCTTATTATAATTTGAATGCTAAGGAACAAAACATCCTCTAAAGACATGATAAAATCAACCTAAAGAATAGGATTTCATCTATCTTGGAGATATTTAATACTAGACTGAAACCAAGCAAAGACTATAACTGCCTGTCTAATTCTTCTCTGTGTGATTCCTAAATGCCAAGTTAAAGAATGGGAGGAGATATTTAACAGTGCCTGGCAAGATACCAATCCGATTAAAACCTCGACACTGTGACCATTATGATAAAGCTTTATGATTTCTTTCTTGTGTTATATAATACCAGCACCTAGTAAAATATTGTTTTAAATCTTTTTCTTAGTGGAGATACCATATAGAATTAACTATCTAAGTGACACATAAATATTGATGTGTATAGTTTGTTCTGATTAGAGACTTGGCCTCCAAATAAAAGAGTAAAGTGCAAAAAAAAAGTTATTCTGCATTTAATATTGTAAAACCTAAAATTTTGTTTTAAAAATCTTTTATGGATTTGATAAAATTATTTCTAAGTCTGGGGAAGTATGGTATAGAGTTATTGAGCATCAGAACAAACTAAATAGTAATGAGCTTATTTTCATAGAAAGAGGCTTATTATAACTCCAGCTGTTGAAAACTTGCACAGCTGGATTCTGGCTACAACACAGAGCTCTGATCCGCTGTTGAAGGGAAAAAAAATCCAATTTAAACTCGTAATAAAAGACTTTTTCTATTACTTTTTGAAAACTATTTACTCCAAAAAATCCACGTGTATAACTAAATTTAAAGCTAAAACATGACTAGCCCTACTTTTAATGCATTTGTACTCATGTATTTTAAGGAAATTAAGATAAAAATACCTTGACAACACAGCTTATTCTAGTTAAAATAAAGAGCTTTGCAGAAGGGAGTCCTATTTCAAAGCCAAATGCTAGCATTTGGTAAATTGGAGAAAATCCTCAGTCCACACAGGTAATTGATAAAGGGGTTCTGACTAATCTTTCAAGGACTGGAGGGTGAATGGTATTCAGGAAATGTGAAAGAAGAGTAAAGAAAGTTCTGTGGCTTTATTTTATAAAAAGGTTTAGGGGCTTTTAAAACAGTCAATCATTAAACAGTCTTTTAGTCCACCCTTACAGTCAAACTAAAAGATAAAGCCGGCCATAGCTCTCATTCACTTCATTCTCTTACTCCATCCAACAATAAAGCCAACCACTCACACAAGGTCCATCTCCAGTTGTGATTTCATGACTTTCTGTTGCCTCATCATAGTCTTTTATCCATGAGAATTGATTGCTGCTTTGTTTTGCTTTGTTCTCAGGCAGGGTCTGCCTATGTAGCCCTCCCAAAGTGGCCTGGAACTTACAATGTATAGCAAATTGGCCTCATATCCATGATTCTCCTGCCTCAGTAACTCAAGTGTTGGGATGAACTACACACAGCTAATCGCTCACCCTTTAGGTTATCTTTGGTCACTCTTTGTCTCTAATATTCCATATTAACACATGACCAAATTCTGTCTGATAGATTTTTCTTCAGCCTCCACTGTTACAACCCTGTCTAAGCCATCAACCACCATGTTCTGTCTGAACTTTTCCCATAACTCTTCTCCATAACTCCCAGATCTTACCTAGAGCTTTATTTTTTGCATAGTAACAAAAGTATTGTTTCTTCAGACTTCAGTATGAGCATCTCTACCCATCAATAACTCCTGGTGTTCTCTCTCTCTCTCTCTCTCTCTCTCTCTCTCTCTCTCTCTCTCTCTCTCTCCCCCCCCCACCTTCTGCCTTTCTCCATCTCTCCATGTTACAGTTGTGATGCACTTTTTAGCACTCTTCCAGTGTGATCAACAGGTGCCTGCTCTGAAGCATTTATACTTAACTTTTCTCACCATCTAGTGTGTTTTTTCCCATATCCCTCTGGTTACACGGCAGCCTTTAAGTGCACTGTGGTTTTTAACCACGTACACATTGTCGGGAAGAAACAGAACCTTGTCATCCCCTACCCTCCCATGATGGAATGTTAATGGACCCAATCTTCTGCAAGTCTCGTGCTGGTAATTACAGCTGTTGAAAATTCAAGAAGGCAACATCAATGTTTGCATGAATGGACAAAACATTCCACAGCACAAAACAACAACTTAAGGAAATAAAATTCTCCAGCTGGAGTCTGTACCCTAATAGAAAGCAGACTGACCCTACTTAACTTCTGAAGTCAGACAGAACCCAGTCATATTTAAGATGGAATGGCCATAGGGAGGTAGAAAAGGGTTCATCCCAAGTTTCAACCCACCACTAAACCCAACATAAGGCACATTTATGAATTTGATGAACTTATTCTAAAATACATTCTTGATCAATATCCTTTTAATCAAAATGATATAGTTTTAGGGATAGTCTTATGATTTTTCTCCTTTAAGGGATGCCTTTAAGTTTTGCAAACACATTTAAATGATGATACTGAATATGACTTATGATTTTCTTGAAATATGCTTCTGGGTGGTTGAGGGAGCTTAGCCAGGCAATGTGCTCTTTCCAAATTGACATGAAGTACTTGACCTTCCTCTGTGTGACAGATGGGTAAAGACATTCACTTCCAAACTGTTGCACTCTAAATGTCTCTAAGGTTTAAGTGGTAGTATTCCTTCGCCAGTGAAAAACCTTAGCTATAATAAAGAATTCAAGTTGTGGCGAGTGGGATGCCTTGATGGATTGCAGGACATTTTCTGTGAAGCATGTCGCATGTCGGAAGCAGAATACAAGTGCCAGCGATGTGTCTGGAATGTCTGTGCTACATTAGAATCCCACTATGGCCATTACTTTAGAGACATAAAAATCCCTAGTATGCTGGACTTTCATTTTGCAAAAAGAAGTGACTTTACAGTCCTCCTGAGTACTATGATTTCTGCATTACAGGGAGTGACTACCAAGTACAGTTAGGGGTTTTGGAGAATGTTTAGTCAAGTAGATGAATGATTCTTGAGAGCTGTAAAAATAGAACTTGCCCTGCTTAAGACTGTACTGGAACTGAAGTACCTCAGGATTCAGTTAGAATCTATAGCTAGAAAGCCAAAGATGGCAGATGTGCAGTGACCACTCATTCTCAGACTGTTGGGTGAGCTTGCTTAAAATCTAAAAAACCAAACAAACAAAAAGCAGATGGATATTATTTGGTGCTCCCTTTGTTGATGTTTCTGAAAATTTTAATTTCACATTTAATTATCCATAAGTTATCTTCTTCATGTTAGACTATTGGTTATTGGTCATCCATGCAGCACCTTTGGTAATTCAGCTGTCTCAGAAATTGTCTTCAGGAAGACTGCCCATGGAATTATCAGAGACCAGAACAATGGAAAAATGTAAGACTCTTGTCCATGAGCAAGACCCAAAATCATGACACTAGATCCTTCTAAGGATGAGGCCTTGTACAATCACATATGTTGATGCCCAGGCAATTGGCTTGATCTGTAGTAAATGTAGTGAAGACTGGGTGTCACTATTTCATATATACTTTGCTAATGAACATTCAGTAAATTAGTATAGTACTACCAACATCATTTTAGAAGTCTGTAAACTTCATTCGAATGTCTCCCAACCAATAAGTTTTTCTAATTATAAGGATAAATGGAGAATAATTGGAGAAAAGTATATTGTTTCATTTTTAGCTCTTAAGTGCTCACATGTACTTTAATTTTACATAATGCTCACTATAAATTATAGATGCCAGGGAAACAGTAGTGGATAAAATAATACCCTTGTCAATATAGAGTTTAAATTCTTTCTAAAAATTAAAAACGAATGCCACATTTTTAATGTATATGTGAGGTATGCATATGCCTGAATGTCTGCATGTATGTGGGCACACATGTGTGTGTGAATGTGCTTATGACAAGCTCGCATATTTTCCTCTCTTTCATTCTTTCATTCTTTCTCCCTTGTTTCTTCCTTCCTATAAAAAGCTGTTTCTCTGCTTTGCTACTTGATTTGAGAGGGTGTCCACCAGCAATTTCACATTCCATGTTGCTTCTGCATAGGGTACAATCTCTCAAATATGTATGGCTTTGCAAGTGTTTGACCTAGAAAAGGTTGTGGGGCCTTGAGTGAGGTTTTCTTTCCTACCATTCCCCTGGCCTCTGCTAGATTTTAGTTAGCAGAAAAGAAGGCTTTCACTGCATGTTTAAACTTCACTCGTGAGAACTTTTTCTTTCACCATCAGTCAACTTTGCATTCTATCCTGCTAAAAAGAATGTTACGTTAATATGAGATCTGCCAGAATAGTCAAGTAGTGTGGAGTCTTCAATTCTACAGAAGTCAAAGAAATGATTTTTTTGCTTATTGAAAGACTATTATATATAGTCTTAGTTCTACAAAATCATATATGCTTTCTTCGTTTGCAGCAATTTTTATCAGGAGAATTGTAAGAAACAACCTTTATTTCTGTAGCATTTTATTTCAAAATTGACCTCATGGCTTGTGGCCATCTTGTTTCCTGAAAGCATAGCTCAGGAATTTATTTTTAATAAAACATCTATTTAACATTGAGTTAAGACATTCAAATAATTCCCCAAAAGCCTGCTGACCACAGTCTGAAACTATGAAATGTTCTTTAGAGGGTTTTGGGTGTGGATAGAGAGACACACTTTCGTAATTTTCAGTATGTCATCATCAAACAATGTTTACAAAACCCAGCACTCTGGAGATGCGTGCAGGCATTAGCAAGCAGATGTTGGCAGTCAAGAAAAACTTATCATTGCTGCCTGAAAATATTCCCTAATGCCTATCAGTTACATGCAAGATTGTCAAGCGCTCCCTTCACTGGTGTGGGTGATATGCCTAGTCTGGAAGATAGTTGATTCAAAACCAAATTTGAAAACTGGGAAAAGAAATCCTCTAAATTGTCATACAAGAACTGCTTGTCTGTTTTTATGATTTTTTAAAAATGCTTTTTACGGAGGAAAAAATATAACTTGGGGCATTCTAACAAGATTATTGAAAATGATTGCCTTAAACTTAGTTTGCATAATGCTTGAAAAAAATCAAGACCCCCTGCCTTCCTGTCCAAGTTCTTGTGATATTTCATTATTGAAAACACTTAGCCACTCCACAAACATGTTAATCTTCATTTCTGAGAAATGACAAATCTTTTCAGTGGAAAGAAATCAAACAAGGTCAACATATTGATTTTTACAGAGTAAATCTTTCTCTTCCCGATAAAAATTGAAGAGTAGGGGAAATTTCTTCAGGAAGATTTAGGGAGAACTACGAGATTCACTTTAAGAAAATAATTCAAAATATAACATTTTGTTATGTTTAAATATATGGTATTTTATAGTATTGCCTCTAAACAATCTTAAAAGAAGAACACATTCAATCAAAATGATTGACAGAGTATTTTTTATTTCCAAAACAGTTTTTTATGAAAACTAACTTTTATGAAATCTTAATTTATTTTTATGGTTCCTTATTTACATATGATGAAACTCCCATAAGCGTTATAATTTAGTGATATTTCTAACTTTGATTGAGGCTCACACTATGCTAAAAGACACTACTGTTTTTAAGGATAAAGTTTATATTGATGAAGTAATTGTTGAATGTGGGATGTTAATGGCCTCTTTAAAAAAATATTCTATTTCACATAATTAGTACCTTTAAAAACAATAAGTTTAAAAACTGTCAAGGTCAGAGTGAAGGCTGCTGCTGTTCAGTGAGTAGAAATACTTAGTGTTCAGGCATTAGGACCTGACTTTGAAACCCCAGTCTTGCCACATACACTTATAGCCATAGCATCATGGGTGGTGGGAACAAGCCTAGCAGGCCTTGCTGGCTTCCAGCCTAATTTCAAGTTTGGGAGAGGTCTTGTCTTGAAGGAATAAAGTAGAAAATGGTAGAGCAGAGCACTGGTTGTCCTCTGTCCTCAGCATATGTACACACCTATAGCACATGTGCATTTCCACATACTTATAGCACACGAGCATTTTCACATACACACACACACACAGATAATTAACAAGGTTAAAGAAGAGAAAATATCAAATAATCCTGGAACTTACCAAATATAAAGAGGAAAAATATTCATTTATCTTATCTTTCTTATTCACACTATACTTTAGGATAGCCTAGTAATTAATAAGGAAAAAATAGAAAAATTTCAACCAATCAATGCAGAATCAATAATCAATTTTTAGGAAATCACAAATTAAAGCCATGACTAAGCACAACACTTAAAGCCGTTATATGAAAGGTGAATGGGAATTTTTATAAAAGATCAGTCATGGTATTGTCCCAGCTAATGAGTCTCAACATTATCACAAACAGGACAATCAGATATTCTGTCTTTTCTGATGGAATCCAACAGAAAGTGACAAATATATCATATAAATACAATATACACCTGACTAAGTCACTAAATCTAATTATCAGCATACTGGAAATGGAGGAGATGCAGGAATGTATACTTCATGAAAACACAGTTGGATGTGTGGGAAATCCTTCAGGATCACAATCAACCCCTTTTACTTTTTTAGGGGGTTGAAAATTGTAATTTATTGAAACTCAACTCAAAAAAAAATAAGATGCTGTAGTGTACAATATATTACACAAAGCACCCTTGGGTGCACATTCAAGTCACGTAAGAACTTCCTACCATTTTCTCCAGCCCTCCCACCCTGGGACCTAAATATATGTTCCATATACGATCATGTACACTTAATTGGAAAAAGGAAGCCCCAGTATATTTTGATGTATTAATTAGCACCAAGCAAGTGTACAGGTCCATTTTTTTAATAAACAAACAAACAAACAAAATCCCAATCAAAAACCCAACTGTAGAGCTACTGGACACCGCCAATACTGCTGACATGGATATTGGTCCATTCATGTAAATACACAGCCTATTCTACCCTAAGCAAGTGTGACTGGTTCCCAGCCTTTGTTCATGTTGGCAAGTGTTACCCCTTTGCAGTGCTGGAGCTAGCTGCTTCACCAACAAAACAATGATTTAGGAACTTCTTACACAAAGCTCTTCTGTCTTCTTGGTTGGAAAGAAGTCTAAAATTGGTGTAGAGAACTTACATCTTTCAAGGACAACCATGGGCCAGAGATAATGAAGCTGCTTTAAGGCAAGTTCTCTGCAGTCTGTTAATACTTTGTCCAATACGACCCTCAGGTTTTCCAAGGAAGGGACCGTCGCTGCTTCAGTGACTACTAATGGTGGGTTGGCACTTAAGTTCTCTGCAACAAAAGGGTCACTGGAAGAATGAGGTATGTCAACTTGAGGGTCGTTGTTATTCACTACAGTATTTGCCACAATATTCCCCATGAAGTCACTAGTGGGTGCAGATAACTCCTTTGCTTCTTACTCAATGGTAAGTGCTCTAAAGGCTCCCAGTGATCAAAATCATCATCTTTCTCTTCACTTTCCTGAATAAATTTCAGAAAGGAAGATTCAAATCATAGGTTTGTACGTCTTCAGATCAAATGACCTGGGCTGAGAGTGCTTCCTAGTATTCTCTTTTGGGACCTGGGTTGGACTCTTGACAGTGTTTTCTTGCCCTGAACTATGTTGCCCAGGTTCTTCTTTAATCCTTGATAAAGGCAGCTGGAAGTCTGTGAAGTAAGTACCACTTTCTGTCCCACTGGAATTAGGTATGGGACTTTCTATTTTAAAGGGAGGAGTCTGAACTATATCACACTGTTCCAAAGAAGTGGTTTCTGAAGTATGGTTGCATTTCAAAGATCCCCTATAGAGCAGAGCGTCTGTGTTAAGAACTGAGTTTCTTTCTGTACACCCTTTCTGACCACCATCCGGTTCAGCTGGACAACTGGAGTCGCTGTTCTGACGGGCATGCTGCTGTCCCCCAGGGAATGGTTCTCTCTGTGCACTGACTCACAGCTCATGTTTTCCTTTTTCTTTACACAGGGCTCTACTTCAGAGGTTCCTCCTTAATTTTGGTAGTATTATCAAGATAAATTAAACTGGAAATCATGCATCTAGCAAGAAAAGCAAGTTAAGACTCATAAGTGGTCTTACCCTTACTCAATTAGTTGATCATTGTTGGATGAGTCAATAGTGCTATTTTTGTGGTAAATACTTGAGATAAATTGCTTCAGGAAAAATACATTTATTTTGGCTCTGGGTTTAAGTCCATGGTCAGCTGGTCTGTATACTTTAAGATGTGGGCTGGCACAGTCCATCAGTAGAAGCATTTGATGGAAGAAAGCTGGTCACCTCATGGCAGTCAGGAAGCAAAGGCAGTGCCTTCAACTACATACAGCCACTCCCATTCCAAAATCAGTAAGCTTATGTATCTGTCAATAACTTAACCCATCAATTAGGTCAGGGCTCTTAATAATGAATCACTTCCCAAATGCCTCACCTCTGAATACTGCTATACTGTGTAAATATACTTAATATGTGAGTTTGGGGAGCACCTAAGATTGAAATCATAAGTGAACTGCAACGTATGCCTTTTCCTGTAAATGCTTAAAGCAAAGTGGAACTCCAGCCTAATTAATCAGAAGCCATCAACTAATGCAACTCGGGGATTTCTAGAAGGCTTGACCAAATAAGGCAACTATATAACTGTAAGCCAATTGACATTTTCTCTGCTTTTCTTCCACCTTTACCTTATAAGAGCCTTTTCCTATGTCCATCAGTAGAAACCCACAAGCCACTTAGTATTCAGAGTTGTTGATTCATGAATTGTTGTTTATAGCAATTTATTCATTACATTTTTAATGTCTCTGTTTATCTTTCAATAGTATATGCAAAGAAAAATAAATTAAAGAACTGTTGATGGGGATTCTAAAAGGCACACTGGCAAGAGACAATGTATGACCCTGTGTAGACACTAAAGCAAACAGATCTGTCAAAAGTTATTTCTGAAATAACAAGAGAAAAATAAATATATACCAAAAGTAAATAATTTTTAAAGAACCATTATTACTTCTTAATATACAAGTGTGTATCTTAATATAGTGGTGTGATCGTGGTTTGAAAGGAGGTTTTTCCACTACTGGTAGATACAGACATAAGAATGTGTCAAACAAGATGGTGTTGATGGATAAAAAAAAAATGTCAAAGAATAGCTTTAGATATTTTTTTAAATAAAGCTGCAGAGGAAGATGAAATATAATGAAAGGATGTCAATTATTAAAACCAACCAGTGATAAGTAGAAGTTTCTTAAAAATTATATTTTATTATAATGTTCATATAAAATTGTAGATCTATATATTAGTTTATAATTGTATTTATTTACTTCAATTTATATTTGTATGTGCTTGAAAATATCTCTAATAAAGAATCAAATTCAAATTAGTTTGTTTAATTATTCCATTATAATTAGATGGAAAGGGAGATGACTGTCATATAAACACTACTTCTAAAATGAAAAATGGAAAAAATTCTCCCCTTTATGAATACAAAAAAAAATCATTGCTGAACAAGTTTCACTAAAGCAATAAAATTAAAGAATTAAGGTGGGAAGTTTTGGATCTGTCAGAGAATTAGGAAGCACAGCTATCTGGAGCATCAACAGCATACTATGCAATGAGCTAAATATACTTCAGCAGTAATTTTTGTTCAATTAGTATTTCAAGGAAGAAAATTTATTTCTCTTATAATTTAGTCATATACTCTTATGCAAGGAATATAATTTCTGGTGTAATTGAGCTTTGATCATTGTCCATGACTTCTCTTTTCTCTGGTGTCAGCTCTTAATATCCCAATGTGTTTGGTGTTACACTTGAGAACAGAGTGCAGGCACTTTGACTAAAGAAAACAAGAGTTCCTGAACCGAGATGAAAATGTCCTCAGTTTCACTTCCTTCTCAAGTAAATCTTTCAAGGTTCAAATTATTTTACCTTTGGTACAACTTAATTTCAAACTGAAAAATGAAGAGGTGTAAACAGTTCTTTAATTTTATGACTCCCACAAGATTCTGTTTTGATGTGCTGAGGAAAAAATGAATCTAAATGAATTCAAAACAGACAGGTTAAAATGCCCATCAAATGTTCTACTTCTAAGCCAAGATTCTGTAGTTGGGTAAAAAAAAAATGACTCACATTTTAGGTGCTTAGAGAAAAACAAAACATGTGAATGTACATTCTTATAATGGGGGGAGGGAGCTGTGGAATTAACAATTCTCAGGACCCAAATTTGTGCAAAATTTAAACCAATTGGATCTCAAGAGTGACATGATTCTGGTAAACAAGACAAGAGAGTAGGTCCAGGGAATGTGGCTGTGAACATATGGGGCACCCAAACACTGATGACAATTTTATCCTGGTACTCAGTGACCAGTGGTTTATTTTCTAATAATGTGAGTGTGGTAGCTTGACCACAGGATCCTGCATTCCCTTTGTGTAAGGATGTCACCCAACCCATGCATTGCCAGTACTCTGTCAAGTATCTCAATGCCTTGGCAGGTCAACAGAGAGCAGAGGCCTTGACTACCTTTTAGCAGAACACCCGGGAGCCAGGCATGTCTTTACGATAGGAAGTAAAATTCTTTCCTTTCAGTTGATTTATGTCTTTTTGCTAGTGAGTAGTAGGACCAAACAAAAAATGACAAACACTTTAGCTGACTGTCTGATGTGTTTGGCCAGTTGAATGAACACACACACACACACACACACACACACACACACACACACACACACACCACAGATGCACACAAAAATAAACCCAACTTTACTTTTATCATAAAATAGGGTTGTGAGTGTGGCTTGAGAAAAATCACATTTAAGTATGATCCCAAACACACAGATCACTTCCCAGGCCAGTAGACCCATGCCAGCTACAAACACTCATGGTGGGCACAGAAGTTTGTTTGAAAAGCCATATTTCTCCTACAGTGGCCTTCTTTCTCCCAGCCACTATGATCTGAAGGACTACCACCCATGTCTACTACATTAGCCCTCTCTGATCTGCAGATGGAAATCCAATTAATAAAAATTAGTTTGATGGAAAAAATGGCTTTATGCCTAAAAAAAAAAATGGAAGCAACATGTAACTTGGGTGTTCAGCTTATAGAAATTGAATCCCAACCTTGTTAAAATGCACATTGGAAGGAAGCATGATGAAGATTATTCTGGGTGGGGTGGGGGGCCTCAAATCCAAAGTTTTGAAAGAAGACAAGTAAGAGATTTTTTTTTCAGATAATAACTAGAGAAGCTATTCTTGATGATCCTAGAGGCATTAAAAATGATCTTTTAGAATTTAAGCATCATACTGGCACATCAGGAATCTTGATAGCTAACCTGAATTTTCTCTCTCCATGGGAGAGCAGATAGTCACTGTTATGACTGTGGAGTAGCTAAAGAAGTCATGGATTTGATATGGCAACATTACCTTAAACGTCAGCTTGAATTGCTTCAATCAGAATATATATCAAGATAACTTTAAAAGAAGACATAATTGGTACTTATCAATGCTCTGAAATTCAAAGGCTGTCTAAAATTCATATACTTGTGGCTTCTTTTTATCCACTTTCTGATGTTTAAAATCTCACCATCCCAGCTTCTTCTTATCTGCTTGCAACTTTTCTTTCTTCCTCCTTCTCCTCCTCTTCCTCTTCTTCGTTTTAAGCATGGTTTCCTCTGTGTATCCCTGAATCTCCTGATATATAGACCAGGATGACCTTGAACTTACAAAGATCCACTTGCCTCTGCCTCCCAAGTGCTGGAATTAAAGGTATGTACTACCCTTGTCAATTTCCTATTCACCTTTGAAAGACGAATGAAAAGCCATAATGAATAGGCAAGTAGTCTCAACTCAGACACCACAGACTCATGGGAATTCTCATGAATATTCTTTTCATACATTATATTTTCATTTCTGCAATAGTGTTCTTACTATTCATACTCAAAACCCTTTTGTACTGGTAACTGGTAATTGGGGAGATATCCATTTCTTGAGAAGTGAAAGAGCATCTTCTCTCTCCATGAAGATTCATAGCTCTTTCAGGCTTGGAAGTGCTGAGGTGGATATGTGTATAAAAGAGAGGTCTGGTGGAAGTTGTTAGAAGTGAAGAGAAAAACTGAGAACAGAGGTATAAGAAAAACAATAACAAAGCTAAGCATCTCCTCCTTCGGTGCACGTGGAGGATGGCTTTCTGAGTTATGGTGAGCCATCTTGATGGTCACTGAAGTTGAGCTAAGGGTGAAATCAGGACTGAAATGTAGGACAATGAACAGGGGCTGGAGTTAGGGGTGGAGCCATCATCAAAGGCTGGAAGCAAAACATTGGCACTGCCTGGCTTAAAAAAAAAAAAAAAAAAAAAAAGCATCTGTCTTTCCGAAAGCTGTTTCTCCTGGGATTTCTGCATGGCCAGCTGAATGAAGCACAGGGCTAAGAAAATGGAAAAGCTAACTCATGAGAGGTTGCATCACTTGTCCAAGATCACACAAGAAGATACAGCAATAGCAGAATCAGCATTCCTCAGGGACACCCAGGCTTACTGCTCACAATGATTCATGCCTCTGGTTATATCTTAGGCGTGCACTCTGTGACCCTGGGTCATCTGATTAGTCCTAAAAATGGAAAATTTTACACTTCCACAAAGTCTTTCTATAAACTCCTCTACACCCTCGTTGGCAAATTAGCTGTTTTCAAGGGAGGACATATTCTGTAAACACCTTTATTTTCAAATTTTCATTAAAATACCACTGAACCTGGATGTGGCAGGCCTGCCTTCCCTCAATAGATGGGAAAGATGTATGGGGAAGGAACACCATTCAGGGAAGATCAATGCCCTACAACTCTTAAATAGGAGTCTTTATATCTGATGCCTTTGTCCATCCAATAGAGCTTGTGGACTCCTTCCCATAGTCATATTTTTAAAAGCTTCAATTCAGTGCCCAGGATTATCCAGAATACCAAGGAAACCAGTTATGTTGAAACAAAATTTTTCAAAATATTAAAATGTCAAATTTTTGATGTGCTCACATATATTTCTTTATTACTAGTTATATGATAAGATATAATAGTAAGTTTAATCATCATCGTAATTTTAAAATAGTGAGGGGAGAAGGATACTTGAAAATATCTACAGCTTCATCAATGTGATCTAAAAACATCTGTGACTTCTATTACTGATGAATCACAGCCACAGCCACTGTGGTCTGTTGCCTGCATACATAGTCGGAGAAAATGATCATTTCAGTCTTAAGGTTAGAAAAAATAAAGATGATTTTGTGTGTGTGTGTGTATTCTAAGATTTTATTCAAGATGAAGCCTAGAAAATACAATACAATAATATGCCAAAAATTGTCTCATTTGCTGGTAATTAAGGGTAGAAATCTGCAAGGAAGGTTTAGGTGAACTTTCCAAATCATCCCAACTAAGTTTTCCACTCAAGTTTTGATTATTTTCATATGCAGAGGTATAACTAAGCAATCACTGATCCCATGCCAGGAAACTGGCAAGCTTGACACCAGCCATAACTGTATTTGCTTCCATTTTTCCTGGTGCGGTAAATTGCAGAAAAGCTGGAATTGGCTGTACTACCTTGGCCAAGGCAGCTGAATGGCTTCTGTCTTGGAAGCTTGCTTTTCTCCTTGTCTGGCAACTCTAGAAGCAAGGGAGTGTATGTACCAGGCTGCTTCCACATGTTTATATACTTTTTCCTCAAAGGACTTCTTAAAACAGATGCAGGCTTTCCCTGAGAAAAGCCTCTGGATGCTGTTTGTGCACTGAGAGCAGATCATTCTGTTGATGGCTTTGCCTCTGGGAGAATGGAATCCAATTGGCTACTGGTGGTGGGTTTCTCCACTAGAATTCCAACATCATTGGATGTCCCTAGGGGGAAGCTTGTCACCTCTCATCCATGCTCAATCTTCCCAAGAATCTCTTTTAGGTATATTCACTTTACATATCTAATCCAGTAATTTCTCTCATCCCAAACAAGTTCTTGCATATTTGCTCACGATTTGTAAGAAAAAAAATTTAGATTAGTTAGATGCTCCCTGATCTGCTAGGGGGAAAGCTGGAAAGCTAAGTACAAGTAAATTCTGGAATTTAATGATTATATGGAGTTGTTACAAAGAAATCAAAGAATGCAGACTATTTAACCAATGCAATGGTTACTATGGTTATGTATACAAAAGTAAACCCTGACACCAAAATATACAGCTCATTCAGGGAGCAGACATTGTTATTGTTTGAAAGTACTGCTCCGTTTTCTGTCAGCTGGGAGCTCTCTTTCCAGGCGTGGCTATTTCTCAGCTACTCTCAGGCTGGTGGGTGTCTTTAGGCCGTGACGCGATGCATGCTGTTTATGTTCAGAGGGAACACATAATCTGTTGCTCTGTGCTACCTTGGCCAGTTCCAAGAGGGTTGCCAGAGAAGAGTTGATCAGATAAGTCTCCAGGAAAAAGAAATCCCAAATTTGTAGCACTTGTCATTTGTGTCTGTGTGTGTGGTGTAAATCCTCCCACAGTGACTGCAAGCTACCAGCTGACTTCACTGTGTGCTGATGTGTGAGGCTGAGCACAGAGTCTCCCACAAGCCAGGACCGCGGAACATCTGCCCCCAGCAGACTGCTCCCTTCGGCAGGAATTAGGATTGTTTATGTGCTTTTTATTCATTCATTTGCTTTGTTTTGTTTTTGCTCTTTGTTCAAACTCAATTTGAACAGTACAATCAAGAGACAGTAAGAGATGACATATACAGAAAAATCGAGATAAAACCACTCCAGAACTTTTTCTAGGAGCCAATCACTAGAACTGCGCGTTTAGTAACAACCTCATCACAGACAAACTATACCCCTGCCATCCATCATTCCATTTACCCAAAAAGTCTGGGATGACTAGGAGGAAGCCCCACCTTTCCCTCTCCCCAGACCCTATCCCTTAAACTCGAATCTCAAATCTAGCCAAACAGCAGCCCCTCCCCTAGAGCTGCCCTCCCATTCCAGACCGCTGTCCCTGAAGAAGCACATTCAAAGCCAGAACCTCCTTGGGGATGCTCAAGACCACACCTACTGGTTACTTAAGGCCTGATAACCATATTTGCTGAGTGATTCTTCCCTGCCTTTCCAAGGGTTACCCAGAATTGCTTTGCTCTGTTCATTAACCCTGGATTTATTAATTTGGCTTGATTAGCTTATTGTATCTGCAGCAGCGGGAACCCAGCAACCAGAAATTTAAAACTTAGCAATTATTATTGGTGGCATATACCAAATGCCTCCAAAAGCTAAAGTTGGCAGCTGTTAGGGATTTACATATTATATCCTATGACTATTCACACTTTATGTCAGCTTTTCATAGGCCACATGTATTCTAATTAATTTAGGAAACCATTTGAAAAAATGCTTTTTCATGAAGCAGGATCAATGGCTTCTTTGTAGTATTGTAGAATTAGCATTGCCACATGCAGAGACATTTCACCTTTAAGATAATTCAATTATACTAGAATCCTACCAAAACTACAATGTGTTGTATGATTGAACTATCAATCTACCAATCTAACAAGGGAAATGGGATTGATTCAATATCCATTTTCAATTTCACAATAATTTATCACCCTTAAGTGAAACTCCTTATCTATTGGTAGTCATTTCCTATTTTCTTCTGTCTGTGGGCCATAGAAACCATCAATTTACCGTCTCTATAGGTTGGCCTCACCTGTGCATTTCAAACAAACACAATTGTGTTCTGTGAAGTCTTTCAGGACTGGCTTTTTTAGCTTGGGGTAATTTAGCTTGGGGTGAGGCCTGGTTCAGGGTCAGATGTCGGGGTTACCTCTATGCTCAGGGCTCTGCTAGTTCCCTTTGTGGGTGGGGGTAAGATAGTGCAGAGGCAATGACACAGTCTCTGGGGACAAGTTGCAACAAGAAGTACAATTTTATTAAGGAGGGGAAAGCCTTAAATACCCTCTTTCCAGACCCTTCTCCCAGCCAGGGGAAAGGGCTTTGATTTGCTGGTATCTGTGGTTGTGGCAGTGGTCTCTTGCTAGTCTAGGTTACCTTGTATCAGGACTCTGCCCTTGGCATCAAGACCCCAGGCCGACCCAGGTTGGCTTTATGAGAAAGTGCTAGGAGCACAAGTCTTAAGGCACCAGTTATCACCAGTTTGTACTGGCTGAGACCAGGCTGGTCTCCAGGCCCTTAGACACCTCTAGGGTCTATACATCCCACAGTAACCTTTTCAGCGTTACTCCATATAGGACTCAAATGAATACCTTGTTCATGTTTTTGATATCCCCTCCATTCCATAAATTATTTTTCACTTCTTTATTAGTATCTTTTGTAGCACTGAAGTTTTTAATTTTAATAAAATCTTATTTTCAAAAATTCTTTTGTTGCTTATGTTTTTTCGTAAGATTTCACTATCTAACCCAACATTGTGAGACGAATGCTTATATTTTCTTCTAAATTCTTTATAAATTTGTAGCACATTTGATTCATGTTTTTAAATGTAAAGTGAAAGTATGATGTGACTTCATTCTTCTGTGTATGGAAATGTAGCTGTCTCAGCATCATTTGTAGGTGCCTTGACTCCAGTTTACCAATGAGAACAATCTAGACTTGAGTCAGTGGAAGACCAAGGTGATTCAACAGAAGTCCACTTCCTGGTCAATGCTCTGGGTACCACTGAGGGCAATAGAAGACTATACTCCACAAAGCAAGGACTTGTGAATCTGGACCAACCTGAAATCCAGCTCTACTGGAGAGCCCAAGATATCACACTTTACTTTCATGGGCTTGAATACTGATGAACGTTTATTACATTTTCAGAAAATGCAAAGCCTATGAGGGATATTTAATTCTCTGTGAAACAAAATTAACAATTGAAATATTCTTTATAGATCAGGAAAATCAAAAATATTATTAGGTATTTGAGGCTTGCCTCGCAGTTTTAGTAAATAGAATTGTATAAGTTCTGAAGTTTAGTTCTGAGAGGCCTCCATATGCTCAAGTAGACTCTGAAATCTCCTTAATAACATTATTAGTAACTTTCTAAGAGGCTTATGAAATGTTTTTAGCTATTATTTATAGTCAGGGAACCCCAAGGCCTAGGTGATCTTAATAAAACCATCATATGTTCATATACTATTCATATGGGCAGATAAAGATAATTGATCAGGAGACAGAAGGCAGTAGATGATAGATAGATAGATAGATAGATAGATAGATAGATAGATAGATGAACAGATGGATAGATGAATGGATAGGGATGAATGATACATGGATAGATGAATTTTACAATTTCTAGAAATAACTTCTCAAACATTTTTGTTTGATAACTATGTGTCAAAGTTTGGAAGAGAAGGGTATTATTTATTTATGTTTGCTTGTTCACTTTAGTAAATGTTTTTCTATATAGATCAGGGAGAATTCTTTTAATTTCTATAATGCTAAAAAAAAATGGAAGGCTGTTATTAAAAGTTATTAAAATCTTGATTTTTTTCCTTCTACAGAAAAAGATAAGTCATCAGGACATTACCTTCACCTCTGAGGAAACCTTCATCAGCCCAGGTTAGCCCAGGATTATTTAGGGCTTCTGGGATGGTGGCTTGAGTATTGTCCTGTCTTGTGACCTTATCACCGATCTTCATGATCTGAAACTTGAGTTTCTGAAGATCCCACACTTTTAAACACAAGTTCAGACTTCACGTGGTTAGCTCTGAAATCATTCCTTACAGATTTAAAGAAGAGCTAGAGGCACAGCTCTGACTTTTGAATCCTCTGTCTCTACTAAAATATACTGTTCACTTCTGAGTGGAAAAGCATTGGAGTAACACACATAAACCAGAGAACATTTCAGGACTGCAGAAGAGAACAGAAAAGATTGGAAACATGATAGATGAGGAATGTCTGAAAAATCAAATAACATCTAGCCTGGGGGGAAAAACAAAACTAAGAAAAATATAACGGTATTCCAAATATTAGAAAAGTTATCATGTCTTATAGAAGCATATACACTTTTTTCTTTGTGATTGTAGATATCCATATTAGAAAAAATAGATAAATTTTCACATAAATTAGTGGAGAACATTCTAGCAATCTGAATTGCTAAGAATTTCAGTCAAGAACAGTCTATTCTATGAAGAACGAACATAGTATCTTATCTCTCTAAAGGAAAAGCCAAAAGCTCACCAACTGTAGATACTATGAAAAGATTTGTGAGGTGATAGGGATATACCCTCTTCAAATTCAAATGCACACAACTCTTTAATTCTTTTCCCAACAACTTAAAAGACTCAATGACTTCATTATACTCTGCTCTGAGATATACAGCTAGACACACCATTTCTCACCCAACCACCATCCAATTATGTCTGGCATCTCTCCACAATAGCATGGATGCTTCCAGTCTCCCCAACTGTACTTGTAAAATCACCATAACACTTGGTCTTTGCTTTGCATTCCATTCACTTCTCAAGCCCATTTTATTTTATTAAAACTCGGAAAGCCTGAGTTTGGGTCTGCAGTTAGCAAAACTTATACTTTCACCCTCTCATTTGCAAGGTCCTTTGTTGTGGCTACATTTTTTTTTTTTCAGAATTAGTGGCAAACTCATGCAGCAAGGCATCCGATCCCTTCTGCTACTTCAGTGGTTCAGCTAATCCTATCCAATTGAGGAAATTCCCAACAGAATTCATCTGTTGGTGGGAGAGATGATGGTTGAGCTAAATATAAACATATTTCTGAAATATGTTCCTGAATGGGACCAAAATACCACAGTATGATACTTTTAAAAAAAAAGTATAGCCCAACTGATTCAGACCAACTGTTGTAGTTTGAATATGCACTGTCCCGCATTGGCACATGTATTTGTACATTTGTTCCCTTGAGGGGATTGAGTCTTGAGAGAGAGCCTAACTAGACGAAGTGGGTCACTAGGTACTGGTCCCAAGGTTCCTAAGATAGGCTCTGCTTCTTGTCCTCTGGGCCTCCTGACTGCAGGCACAATGTGGCCAGCCCCTCAACATGCCTGCTGTTCAGTCCTCCCCAGCAATAATGAACTGTGCTCCTTCAAAGTGTAAGCCAAAATAAATCCCATCCATTCCATTGCTGGTTGCCAAGTATTTGTTCACAGTTACAACAAAAAGTAGTCTTTGAACAATACCAGACTTAGTAGTGGCCTTACCTCAAAGATATTGATATTCCACACACATCCCTATTGCAAGCAGAATAGAAACATTTTTATTATTTGTGGCCCTTGGGTTTGTTCTTATTATTAAGCAAGGCGGTCTGTGACTCTACAGTCTAAGTGGTAGCCTACAGTCCCCTACCCTGACCCCATGGATGACTATACTCATATAAGTATTTCTGCAACTTGCTAACAAAGTGCCTTTCTTGTAACTGGAATTTGAGACACTAATCTATATTGATATATTGTTTTCTTTTAATGTAGTCTAGTCTTTTCCTTCTTTTACACACTTCTCTTCTAAACTTATAACACAAGATCTGATTACATACTAGCAGCAGGAAGGAGAAAAGTCCTGTTATTTTCATCATATGTCATCATGAAAATAGAATGCCATGCGTTATATTTCTGATTTAGGAATGAAAGCTGTGCATTGGCACATGTTTTGCCATGATTTGGTTAAGTGGAGAATGTTACAAGTTTTCAGCTGATGAAAAGATGGAAGTTGGCATGTCCTGGGCAATTAATCTCAAGGGGTAGGTAAACGTTTAGATAAAAAGACTCAAGTGGTTTCCTCCTTTACTCTAAACACAGCCTTCACAGAAATATTTATAATTCATAAAGCATGATCCGGAAATAAGGTGGTACTTTGAAGCCAGGGCGTGTGAGTGTACACCACCCAATTAACAGCTCTCCAGAAGGAGGAAAGTAATTTTAGAACTCTTGAGGGAAATCCTGTGGGTGAGGTACAAGAGAACTGAATTTCAGTCTTGATTGGCAGAGCCCTGTTACATGGGGCAGATAACTCTCCCCTCCTGACCATAGTGTTTTCACCTCCAAAACAAGTAAATGAAATGTTACTACATGGGATTAATAATAACCAATAAATTGTTATGTATTAATAAATTGATATCTTCAAAGTGACTGGCCTGCTATTCATACGCTATAGATATTCACTTTACACGCTACTAACAGAAATAAATACATTTTTAAAAATGTGTATTTGTTGACATGTATACGCGCATATGTTGGGATGCGCATGTCTATGTATTCATGTATGGAGACCAGAAGAGGATCCTGGGGGTTTCTCTAACACTCTCTGCCCTTATCTCTTAAGACAGTTCTCTCCCTGAACCTAGAGATCACAGTTTTTTGTTAGATTATCTGGCTAATGAGCCCTTGAGCCTGCCTCCCCGGTGCTGGGGTCCCACGCACATAACACAGCTATCTTTTGTTCATGTACTGGAATCTGAACGGTCCCCAGGCTGTGCAACAGCACTCTTGTTCCAGAGTCTTCTCCTCAGGCCCCAACTAGACCTTTGATAATAAAGAAGTTGGAATTTAATCTCTTTGGTTTTGACATTTGAAAAAAAATTTAATAGTCTCAGACAAAGGTAACACATATGCTTTGTTCTCTATCTCTGTAGTATGTGAGGTAATTCTTGCAATAAATCTCTTCTTGTTTATCATGGCCGTGTCTACATCTGTCTATCTAGTTACCTATTCATCTACCCATCTTTAATCTTGATTCTATTTCTCTGGGGGAACTTATATAGTAATCTATTTTTTAAAATGTTTATCTGTATGCCTGTGAACTGCAAGCATGCCTGGTACCCACAGAGACCAGGAGAGACATCAGATCCCCCTGGAATTGGAGTTACAGAGGCTGTGAGTTGTCATGGGGAGCTCAGAGTCGAACCCATGCTCAACTCCTAATGACTGGAGTAATCTCTCCTGTTCCTGTATCTATTAATAATTCCAGGTGATATACCAAACATAAAAATCATGCCTCACATGGTGATGGTGCATCCCTTTTGTCTCAGCACTTGGGAAGCAGAGGCAGGCAGATTTCTGAGTTTGAGACCACCAGCTTGGTCTTCAGAGTGTGTTCTAGAACATCCAGAGCTAAACAGGGAAACCTTGTCTAGAAAAAAAAAGAGAGAAAATAAAAAGAGAGAGGGAGGAAGGGAGAACGGAGAAGAGAAGGAGAGAGAATGCTTCCTTCCTTGCTTAGTGTCTGGACTACAACTACACACTAATTCTTCTTTAAATTGGAAGGGCTTTCCACCTCAGGACCTATGTATGTGAAGACCTTTACTTCATCATCTACCAAGCCAGGAAGGTACTTTCTACTGTGTGTTTCATGACCAGTACTTTGTCGCTTGTACCAGCTTACATATAACCTCTTATAAAAAATTCTCCTGTCATCTGATATTCTTCTAATTTTATTGGTTTTATTATTGTTTGTATTTATTCATGTGTTCATTTAACATGTATAATCTCATGTCCAATCATCATGTTTACTGCTCTAGTTGATAGTGTGAACCTGGAAAAGCGGAACCTAAAAATGAAGTGGACTAAAGTCTCATGCAATATCCAACTTTATTCAGAGCATCAGACAATTTATACTTTGGGGGGGCTGGAGAGATGGCTCAGTGGTTAAGAGCACCGTCTGCTCTTCCAGAGGACCCGGGTTCAATTCCCAGCACCCACATGGCAGCTAACAACTGTCTGTAGTTCCAGTTCCAGGCAAACACCAAGGCAAATAAATAAATAAAGTTTAAAAAAAAAAAAAAAATTCTCCTGGCCTCCTCCATTAATTTCTGCCTCGTATCATTTGTCACAATTTGCAATTATTTGTTTGGCTTGATCCCATGTACACATCTATCTCACTACATAGTGTCACTGAACAGCCCATGTCCTAGTAGACAAGGTACTCCCATATGCCATAGAGTGTCACTGCATAAAGTTCTAGGAAGCTGTTGAGTGGGTAAATTAGCACTTTTTAGGGGTGTTGTACAACTTGGATAATTTGTGACACTTTAGAAGAGCTCAGTAAAGTAATCTTTTCCAAACCTATTCTTAAGGAGAGAATTGGTACAAAGCATGTCGAGCATGATCTGTTAAAATGTCTGTACCTGGGTATACAACCTGTACAGAAACAAAGCTATTCCTGGCCCACTGACAGACCCACTCTTAGACAAAAGTCTCACAGACATGTGGTCTAGTGTTTGAAAATATTTGCAGATTTAGAAGTAATTACAGACCATTTTCAGTGTTTTTACTACCTAAAGACAAGCCAGGTCTAGGAGATAACCAGGAGTCCCCATGGACAGAGCATTTTCTTCACTCCACAAGGTCTGGTTAAATTATAGCAGCAAATCGGACTGTGCATCCCCTACACTCTTAGAGATAGGTGGGTGTTGTATACAGTTTCTGACCCCATATAAGCCAGGGGTCCAACCTGCCCAAGGCTGCTTTTATCACTCCAAAATGATGCTTATATTAATTTCATCCTGTTTGACCTATGTCTCAGGCACATTGCTAGCTAGCTCTTTCATCTTAATTCAACCCATTTCCATTAATTTACCTGGCTATGTGTCCGTGGCCATTCCCAGATCCTTTACATGTTTCTTCCTTGGTGGCTGGATAGAGCCTGACTCCACCCTCCTTTTCCTGCCTATCCTCTCATTCCTCCATCTACTTCTATGGCACCCGACACAGGCCAAAATAGTTCCTTTATTTACAGCATACAGATGAACATTTCCACCACAGGTGGGCTCTCCTTCACAGTCTTTCTTGAATCAAAAGCAAGCTTTTTTAAATGAGTCTGGTCTCTATTTAAATGAAAACATCTGTAAGTTATCACCCGCTAGAAAAGGATGGTTAAGCCATTGAAGGATCTCTCTACTGTATGTTTCCAGTTGGTGAGTCAGTTCCAAGTCTCTGGAGATGCATCCAAGATGATGACAGAGAGGAGGACTCTGTAGACGCCTTCTTAAAACTGTAACAATTCCAATAAAAACCAATGATCTAAGGACAACCACCTGCCAATCCTGTGTCACTGAGTCATTTTCTGTGGAGATATGTTTGGACTTTACCAGGTTTTTTAAGAACCTCAGACTGGTGTGTTATTTTCATTTTTATCTTCTTACTGGGTTGTCTTCAAACTTCACATGAATAGTATGAAGAATAAGGTACTAAATAAGCTGCAGTTTCCTGGGTGAGTACAGTAATGATGATAATGATAACCACAGAGAGATCTTACATTTACATCTGTCAACTGAGCACTGCAAAGATTCAAAGAGAGCATCCTGCAGAACATTCAATCACACACATACATACACACACATACACACACACACACACACACACACACACACACACACACACACACACCTCATCTCAGCCTGTATTCTGAGTTCTCACAATTTCCTTTTTCTCTTTGTGTATTCAACTGCCATTCAGCATTTACACTCAGCCCCCTTAACATTGTTCAAATCTTTATTCTCATCCCCTTCATGGGATTGTTTTTCTTGATCATTTCCGTGTTGTAGGATCTTTACTGGTATTATCCTTATAAGGTCAAGTATGAGATTCAGGGGACCAGTCAGAGACCACTATAATTAATAACAGATGAGAAATAATAAGGTGAGACTTGGACAGTGGCCATATTTTTAAAAGATTTTTAAAATTGTGTGTATGTGTGTGCACATGTTTGCAGGTGTCCACAGAGGTAAGAAGAGAGTATTGCATACCCTGGATCTAGAGTTGTAGGCAACTGCGAACTGCCTGACATGGGTGTTGAAAACTATACTAGGGTCCTGTGTAAGGGTAGTATACCTTCTTAATGACCAACCATCTCCCTGGCCCACAGTCCCCCACTCCCTCTCCTCTGTCTCCTCCTTCTTTTGAGATAAAGCCTCACTGTGTGCCTCTAGCTGGCCTGGAACTCACTTTGCAGACTACACTGACATTGAACACACAGAGGTCCTCCTGACTCTACCTTCCACATGCTGAGTTTAAAGGTGTGTGCCACCACACCCATCCATAGTCTCTTTCTTATGAAACTATACACCATGAGAGAATAGATATATGTGTGAGCAAAAGGTACAGGGGTCAAGGATGATGTCCAAGTTTCATCTGAGCAACATGAAATGAGGACTCTTCTTTGCTAAGACTGGAAAAGAAAAGTAGTTTATGTTTGATTTACTTATTAAATATTGAAATAAGGAATCTGGTGAGAGGTCAAAAATGTCAGCCTCTGGTTCATGGTCAAAGTGTGTCAACACATTTAAAGAATCAGAACTAGAAATTCCCATTTGTCAAAAGAAAAACACTGACTGAAAGAAACGGTCTGTCTTAGTCTGAGTTATCAAGGACTTAAAAGATTAGATTTAATGGCAGGATGGGCCTCTAGAAAACATGGCGAAGGACAGAGAAAGGTGAGACAAGGGGGTGACCCAATGAGAGAGCTAAGGAATACATTGATAATCTGGCTACTTCTGAGAGCACCTGGAATACAGTCCCAATGAGGCCTCTGAGAAAGTGTATTAGACCACTGCCCTGATAATCATGAGTATCTACCCTTTACTTTTTGACTTCATTAGTCAAAGATGCTGTAGTGAATAAGAATAGAGAAAGCCTGGGCTGGAGAGATGGCTCAGCGGTTAAGAGCACTGTCTGCTCTTCCAGGGGACCCAGGTTCGATTCCCAGCACCCACATGGCAGCTAACAACTGTCTGTAGTTCCAGTTCCAGGCAAACACCAAGGCAAATAAATAATAAATAAATAAAGTTTAAAAAAAAAAAAGAATAGAGAAAGCCCTTTAGCAGAGACAGAGAAAAGAGGACATGAGAAGGAACCTTGAAGGTTCTGATGCAAAGCATGTGGATAGAATCATGTTTGCAGGTACAGAGTCTGGGAATGGGGTTGGGCAGCGAGACAGAGGAGAAGCGGCCAGTAGTACATACAGCAAAAGGAATGCTGGACGAGTGTGATGGTAGATGTTAAGAAAGGTAATCCTAGAAGAATATGGTCCAAAACACTCTTCTTGGATGGTACAAAGCACAACTTGAAAACTATTTCATGAGATGGAGCACAATGTAAATCCAATAGGAGTGAGTAGAAGACCTGAGAAGAGGTAAACAACCGACTTAGATAACCTCCTGGGGAAATGTTTCCTGAACAAGCAGAGAATGGAGACAGATACTGGGGGATGGAAGAATCTTTCTGTGCAACCCACATTATAGTGGAAGCTTGAGACTGGGAAATGAATTCAGGGGCAGAAACCCATTAGCTTGGCTGTGCTATAACGAATGAATTCCCCAGTAGATCTGAAGTTATCAGTCACTCTGTTCCCTCCCCCTAAATTTGTACATTGGCTTCCTAAACCTAAACATTGAATAAACTAAAAATGCATTTCAAGTACTAGCAAAAATGTTCAAAGTTTGTTATTTTAATTTTAAGTATTTCAAAAGTTTGAGTAACAGTGATTATGTTTATTAACTGAGTTAGCAGATTTTTCAAGACACACTATGAAAGATAAAACACTTGTGGAATTAATAAAGTAAAATTCCTGCTATGTGTGTACATATGAGTGTATTGCATGGGTGTTTGCAAGTAAACAGACTATTGTAAATGTATTACATAGATACATTACATAGGATCCTGAAAGACACTGTATTTTTGATTCTTTTTATTTCTATTATGTTATTCTTTGTTTCTATGACTTTCATAATTGACAAGAGGTTTTACAAATTAATCTGATGATTCTGAAGTTGCTTGCAAACAATTTGATATACCAGGAAAAATTCTACAGATAAGAATTTTCCTGAGGATTAGACAGTATGGTCACATGGTTACAGGGAAAGTGGATGACAGTCAAGGTGTGACATTTGGATTGACGTGAGATTGTGTCAAATACAACTGGATAAAAACTGTTGAGAGAAAAGCAAACCTAGACTCCCTGCATTAAAAAATTCTACCTCTGGTAAAGGGCCTGTCCCATTAGCATGAAGACATGAGTGCGGCTCTCTAGCACTCGGGTAAAAATCTAGATGTGTCTTGCTATATCAGTAACCCTAGTGCTAGGGAAGCAGAGGCAAGAAAAGTCCCAGAGGACCTCAGCCATCTAACCCAGCAACTAATAAACACTAGGTTCAGTGGGAGACACTACCTCCAAAAAAAGAGGTTGAGAGCAATAGAGGATGATACTGGATGTCAACCTTTGGTCTATACACACACACACACACACACACACGCCTGAACACAAACACACATACACATACTAGCCCTACCTTCTGTGAAGTTTTTCCTTAATTAGTCATTTTTTGATGCTATGATAAGGATCGTAACCAAGGAAACATATAGAAGGAAGTTTATTTGGACTTACAGTTCCAGAGGGATAGAGTCCATCATGGCAGGGAGCCAAGCAGTGGGAGAAAGAAACAGAGAGCTCACATCTCAATCACAAGCAGGAAGCAGAGGGAGAGAATTGCAAGTGGGGTAAAGCTATATATAAACGTCAAAGCCCACCCATCGACAGACTTTCTCCAGCAAGGCTATATCTTCTATGCTTCCTCATACATTGCCTTCCACTGGGAATCAAGTGTTAAAATGCCTACGCTTATGGGGAGACAGACATCCTTCACTTAAAGTCCCACAAATAGCAATTCTCTTTGCTATCACCTTTGAGTAAGAAACTTCTTTTTTGAGACAGGTCAATCTAGACTTGATCTCACAGAAATACTCCTGTCTCTATACCTTCTGAGTGCTAGGATTAAAGGTGTGCACCACCACACCTGACTGAATCTAAGACTTCAAAGTACCCAAGTTCCTTTTTATGGAGAACAATATTGTGCCTTGTTTTCAAATGCCATTCATAGAAGATTTCCACATGTATAGACAGACACAAAGTGCTATGTCTAACATGGACACAGTAATTTGAGTTCATTTTTAGAACAAAAGGTGAATTAATTCACTCTTCATCTTGAATTTTAATTAAGCTGGCCAAGTAGAAAAGATAATGTCAAAATTGAAATTATGGTTGTACCACAAATAAGAATAATGGTTGTGTTAAAAAAATTACATATTAGTCAGTATCCAGATGTAAAACAGCAATACTTATATGTGTACATAAAACTCTTTGGATGTTATTTAATAAATAATAGCTATTTTTTTAAAAAAAAAATCAATCACTAGGAGCAATTACAAGAAACTGCTTTTTAAATTTAATTTAAAGAAAGTGTATTAATTTAAAATGCAATTCTAGTTTTTACCTTCCTTTAAAAATATCTTGGGGGTACTGAAAATAATTATTTTCTAGGAGTCGGGGGGATAGTATCCTATTAGAAGTTTGCCTTACATTTACAACTGTGTCCAGCTTCATGTGTATGTGTGAGGCAGGTAGGCATGTGCTATGTGACCACTGAGAAATGGCGCTTTCTGCCTCTTATTTATATCAAGGAGCCAATAATTACTTCATCCTAAGTGATTTTTCTCCTAGCCATGAAGCATGAAAACAACTAGTTCTTGTTTTGTTTTGTTTTTAAATTAAAATTTAGATTGTCATATGAAATAGCTTAGTTTTAAGGCTTTGGTTCTATTTTTCAGCTATTTTACAGTGCATGTAAATCATGCATATAATGGATTTTACCAATAAGAGGCTCATTTGCATATCTCACTCTCCGCACAAACTCAAAGTCAACTCAGAAAGGTCTAAGCTAACTTACAATACATACAAAATTTATTACAATAATCTTATATTTATTGTAAGTTGCCACAGATCCTTAGCTCAGGCATGCTTAATCAATAAAGCTATAAAAAGCAATTGGGGGCCATTGAGATGGTTCAGTGGGCAAAGGTTGTCACGTAAAATATAGCAATTTTAGAGCAATAATTAGAAGTTAATACTCTAGGTGCAAAAGCCTGGAAAGAGATAATAGGGAGTTTTCTGGCTGTTAAAAATATTTATTTTTAAGTTTTAGCGTGTGTGTTCATTCATCCACCTGTCTGTCTGTCTGTCTGTCTGCCGTGCATGTGCAATGGTATGCAGAGGTCAGAGGGCAACTCTGACTTTTCTTCTGCCCCTTGAACTCAGTTTGTCAAGCCCACATGCAAGGGTCCCTACCCACTGAAGCATCCCGCCATCTCTGGAATCATTCTTAAACAGATGTGATGATCCGGTCCACACACAAATGCATCCGCAATTAAAAGTCTTCAAGCTGCAGACAAAACCGGTCTACAGTACACATATAATACCTCATGAGATGTGTTAGGAACCTCAGAACGTTCACATCCACCAACATGCTATTAACATTGAGACAATTAGATGACAACTTCTGCCTGTAGACTGAGCAATAATTTCTTCTTTGGAATGCAGAACTGAGGGAAAGCCAGTGTAAACATCACTTGTGTTTGTTTAGTGGGAAGTAAGACTTCATAAAAATCAAACGGTGAAAGCCAGGCCCATGTGGTCTACTCTTTCCTCAATCCAAGTGGAGTCTCTCTTAAGGCAGGTTGCCTTAATTTCTTTCATATGGGTCACAATGAACTATGGGTATAATGGAGTAAAAGGTACACTGGGGAGAAAATCCTCAGTGCAGATAGAGGACACATCTAATTCCACACATATGTCTACAAGAAATGGAGAAGGTAAACAGCAGTAATGGGGGAACTTCCCAGGCTGCTGTCCAGGAGAAGAGTCTGCTATGGGTACTTCAGCATCAGCGGGGCAAAGACTCCATCTCTACATCAAGAAACTTCACCTTCACCATCCTCTTCCCAGAGCAGAGGTGGACAGATAGTGGTTTGTGTCTTATTACAGGAACAAGCAATTGGTGTAGAGCCAAAAACAGTCCTGAGTGGCTTGTTCAGTTCTACCAACATTCATGAGCCTCAATAGGGCATACAAAGATGAGCAAGCTCTAATCATTGCTCTGTTCTAACCATGATTCAGCACCATAAGCCAGATGCCTTAGAACAATGTAAATGTACTGGCTCATTATTCTGGAGGCTGGAGTCCAACAGCACAATGTTGGCAGATGCTGTCTCTGCAGATACTAGGGAATATTTACACCACTCTTAAACCTTCTGCCTGTTTCGTGAGGTATAACTTGAGGCTTCACACAGTATTCTCTATGTATATGTGTTCCAATCCCACTCACCCCCTTTTAAGGTATCAGACACACTGGATTACCAACTCCACCCTATTCCAGTGTGACCCCACCTTAACCTACCAACAACCCTTCTTCCAAATAAGGTCACTTTCTAAGGTACTGAAACTAAGGATTTTAACATATGCATTTTTCAGGAACACACTTCAACCCAGAGCACTTTTGCTCCATGGATTTATAATCCAGTTAAGGGAAGAGTCATATATGTCCCTGGAGCCCATTAAAAATTTACTACTTACAAGGATGAAATCACACTGAATTTTCTTCTCATGGCCAGAATTTTTCTATTGATGTCTACCTATCAAGTGCTAATTTGACTTTTTGTCAGCACAGCAGTAAATAATGCTAGTTTATAGACACTTCAGCAATGGGTAAATACTCTGATTTAAAAAGCTGAATAACAGTAGCTAGAGAGGTGGTTCAGCAGTGTGGAACACTTGCTGCTCTTACAGAGGACCCAGAGTTCACTTATCAGCACCCACATGGTAGTTTATAACTATCCATAACTCCAGTTCCAGGGGATTTATCACCCTCTTCTAAACCTCCTTGGGCACTGGGCATGTACATGATACATACACATACATGCCTGCAAAATACTCTCATACATATAAAAAAATGAATAAATCTTAAAAATTCAAACCTGAAGAACAACACACCTCTATTGTAAAAAAAATCATATATGAGTTTTAGTATAAGACAAAAGTAAAATGGACTCAATATTGAAGTCCATTCAAGTAAGGAAGAGGAAATAGAATGATACTGATGAGCGCATTGTATTTCAATTTATCACGTTCAAGAGTGCAAAGCATGTAGCCTCTTTACATAACCTGTGCCCCTGTGATGCATATCCATGTTCATCTAGGGAATCTAATCAACTTGAACATCCATTTGTATAAAGCAAGTGTGAAGTGAAGTGAATAGCACAGGTGTTGGAAAGAATTATCCAGAACATTAGATCACAAAGAAAGAGTCCTAGAAATTAGAGAGGTTGAGATGATTTTGTACCTTTTCTCTTCAGCTTACCAGCTTCATAATGGTTATAACACAGATACAGGCATCAGAAAAACAGTGTTTAACATAGAAAATGGAAAGCCCCAAGTGCAGTGAAGAATCTTACCATAGAGGTGTAGACAGATGTGAATGTTACATTTGCTGCTTGGGAAGTTGGCCTATTGCATGACTTGTGTCTACTTTCTTCTGAGATGGTATCAAGGTTACATATCCTTAAACATCACTGACTTGTGTCCTGTGACAGATATATATGTTGTTAGACAATGAACTAAACACCTGACAAGAGACAAGGGGAAGAAGAATTTTGGGGGTGTTATAGTTTGGAAGGGTACAGTCCATCATGATAGGGAAAGTGTGGCAGCAAGAGCAGCTGGGTACAGGGAGGTAGAAACATGAGCCTGTTCTCCCCGACACCAGGATGGATTAAGAACCAGAGCCTTCAGGCTAGACTATAATCTCTAAAGCATCCCTTCCCTTCCCTTCCCAGTGACCCACTTCCTGCTGCTAGGCTCCTCCTCCTTAAACCTCCACAGTCTTGCCAGTTAGCATCACCATCTGGGGTCCAAATGGAGAAACTCACAAGCCTGTGTGTAACATTTCACATCCAAACTATAGCACTTCCTCTTCTCTTAGACTGAGATAGTAACGTGTGATAAACAGTGTCTGGTGGGAAAGATACTGACTCAGAATTTTGGTCCCAAATGAAAACACCAAAAACTGTTAATCACATCCTTTCTTTTTCCATATGTTCAATTCCTTTTAAAGGTATTACGTTAAGATAGATGCCAATCTGATGAGGAGACAATTTGTTGTGGGCCATTTTGTGTGTGTCTGTGTCTGTGTGTGTGTGTGGTGTTTCTAATTCCTTAATCATTCAAGGTTCTCTTCATTCTGAGCATTTGTTCACATTGTTTGTCTGCATTTTCTCATCTCTGTCTGGTTAGTCCTGACTCACATCCATCTAGTCTTAGTCTAGGTGAAAATTGTTCCAGAAGCTGCCATTGACGTCCATGATCATATATGATGCACCCTTCTTAACATCCAACACTCTCTCATTTAGGGGCATTCACTAAGCTGTATAGCTACCTCATGCTCAGTTGTATGTGTTATGTATTCTTTCTTGTTCTATAACTTTTTTGAGAGAAGACATAAATTCTTTCTTGCTCAGTATCATAGTCTCACTATATTCTGGGCAGCAGTAGTGCTATACAGTGTTTTTAACAAATGAACAAATGAGTTAAGGAAAATACACTGATCTATGATGTCTCTGAGATGTGTATAACCTACAATAGTTATATTAACATTTTAATAGTCTGTTCAAAGACAAGTACAACCAGTCAAGGCTAATGAATACCAGGCCAGTATAACCTTCAGAGAAACTGACTGAGAAAAGCTACAAGGAACCTTCAGAGGAAAAGAAAATTGTTATTTTTTAATCTGAGTATTGATTTGGTAAGGGTATGCACGTGAAAAATACACTGAGCTCCATTTTTTCCAATTTGAACCCTAATGTAAAAAGAAAGAAAGAGAGAAAGATTACTTTTATCTCATTCTAATATCAATGTTATGTATATTTTTACCATTTTTTAGCTCAAAAAAGTTCAGGTTAAGTTTGCTGTCATTTAGTAAAATAGTTCACAATGACCTCGTGCTGAAACTTCTGAAAAGTATTTAAGCTGTTTAATGCACAGAAAACTGAGGAATCTGCAGTAATTTTATCTAAAGGCATGTAACATCATTGGTTGTATTGTTAAGCTCAAATTTAATGTTATCTAGTGTGTTTCCCAGACAGATAGACAGAATGGACCATACATGGCCTTATCTTTCAGTTCAGAACTCACAGAAATTTCAAACCAGTAAGGGGGTTGGAGTTGGTTTTATCTGAGCATCACATTTGTGTTTAATTGTTCCAGTAGCATGGAACACCCTCTACCAAGGGTCAAACCTCAAAAGAACAAGCCAGATTACATTTCCATCAACTGCTTTCAGAAGAGATTTTAGCAAACTCAGGGATTCTGTTAATGTTAGTCATGCCAAACTGAGTTCCTGTCCAGGAATGACTGAAGAACTAACTCTTTGACCAAAGATGGAATTTCTTTGTTTTCAGACTAACTTCATCAAGGGGACTTCCAACAAATTCAGAGGGATTCTTGTGTAATTAGGCCATCAGTATAGCATGTCAGCATTTGTAATTGTCTCAAAAAATTGTCCTACATTTCTAAGGAATAACTTTCCTGTTTTAAAGTTAATTTTAGAGGCTGGGGAGAGGACTCAGTTGGAAAAGAGATTGCTCCCCCAGCATGGAGATCAGTGTTTGAATGTTGAACACCCGCATAAAAAGCTGGACATGATGATGTTCACCTATAATCCCAGGTCTGGAGAGGCAGAGACAGAAGGATCCCTGAAGGTGACTGGCCAGCTAGCCTGGCTGAATGAGTGAGGTCTAGGCTTAGTGAGGAGCCTGTCTCAGAAAACAACATGGATCTTAAAAGAAAAAGACAGTAGACATCAACCCCTGGCTTGCACATATACATACACACATACATACCCATACACAAAATTACATAGTTAAATTTGCTTATGGTACAATTATTAATTTTTTGAAAATACAAGTTTTAGTCTTTCTGGTACCATATTGAAGATCTCTTACAAGATTTCCAAGTTAACTTTACTCTAACTTTCACTTGTTGTACTTCAGTCATGTGGTACCTACTGTTCTGTCTGTCATTTAGAGGGTTAAAAATGGGCTATTCAAATGGATGGGAAACTGTCTCTGTGAATCAGCCACACCATCATTCTCACTTTGTTGTATCCTGCAGTTATTCAATGTGGATTAATGGTCAAAATCAATTACAAACTCAAAGTTGCCTTTGACTGGACTATATTTATTATTGTTACTAGATAATGCACAAGCTATTGGTACAATATTTATGGAGGTAGGAACATGCTTCTCTCTAAAGATTTTATCTTTTAGAGGGCACATAAAATCTTAGGCTTGCTTTTCAGCTTCATAAAAACACATATGGACTCGTAGAGTTAACACAGCTTATCCATCTTGAGTTTCTCTTGCTTCAAGAAACCATGGAGCTAAATCCCATATAACCTATATAAACTGTAGGTTTAAATCAACTTTAATGGGGGAGAAAAACGTCTGGCTGTTTGATAATTTGGAACAAGAGAAAATTGTAACTTCAGTAGCACTACATTCAACAAAGCTATGCACCCTCAGAAAGATGAACTGTGGAGTTTTCAGGTCTACATGTCTAAATAGAATAAATGGCTTTTTATGTATCTATTGTACACTGTGCCTTAAGTATGTGTACCCGTGTGTGTGTGTGTGTGTGTGTGTGTGTGTATATGTGTGTGTGTGTGTGTGTGTGTGTGTGTGTAATCTTCCTTAGTCACTTTCTACTTCATTTACTGAGGCAAAGTTTCTCAACTGAATCCAAAGACTGTTGGAATAAGTAACATAAATAAATGGCCAGCTTCCTCTGGGGATCTCACATCCTCCCCCTTCCCAGTGCCAGAAGAACAAGGGGTCCACCATGTCCACTGAGCATTTACATGGCTTCTGGGGATCTGAACTATGGTCATACTTGCACAACAAAGGTTCTTTTCACTGAGCCATCTTCCTAACCCCTAAATATTAAATGCTTTCATGAAATTTTTCATCTACTTTGAAACTATATATTAATGATAATTCTTCTGTTTTCTAATCTCTGAAAACCATAACATAACTGAATATAGCAGACTTGTCTATTTTTACACACACACAATACAGAGTCAGTACTGGACAAAGAAGATGTTTATTCCAATAGTGCTTCAAGCAATAATATTTATGTCGCTAATAATTTTGTAACTTTGTGGGAGTTAGCATAGAATGAAACTGTGTGTGTGTAAACCTGAAAAATGCAACATTAATGTAAGACATGTAAACTAAAAGTTCCTGGGAAAAAGTCTCATTTACATTGAACTGTCTACAAAGGGTGATTGATTGATCAGTGCCTCAGTGATTGTGGAGGTCCAGAGCCAATATCTTGCCTATCTTATCTCCCTAAATAGCCGTTTACTGTCCACTGTGTGCAACCTAACATCCTGTGACTCTTCGATAAGGCCAACAACTCACAAGCTAAGGCCATCATCAGACGTGGCATCTGAAGCTGATAGCAGAGAAGTCCCAACTCTACCATAACCACCTTCCTGATGTGTCTGTCCACCCATGTGTTGAAAATGTACGTTTATTTCATTTGTTCTGTTATTGTAACAATTTCATAAAAAACATTTACCACATCGGAACTTGGAATTTGGGATAATCTGTGTTTTGGGGTCCCACTCACAGATGGCTCCAGAATAAACTTTTGCCCCCGTTGAGATGAAAGCTGTGTGTTTGTGTTGACAAGGACTGTGGCTACCTAGCAGTTTTGTTTTGTTTTGTTTTTCAGTAATACGTTTCCTTTTTTCCACCACTTTCCCTCTTTTCCTGACTGAAGTGGGGAACCTAGTACCCTGCTTAAAATGCCCAGAGAAGAGAATGAGAGGGTAAGACAGAAATAGAAAGATTAACTCTCTGGCTTGGGCCTTTTCAACTTCCTGACCCCTTGAAGAAGCTCCTGCCTGGAGTGCATCATCTCGGATACAGGAATTCCCTCTGAGCAAGAACAAGCGCAAACCACAGTATTCCTTCCTGAGGTATCAGTTCTCTGAGGAAAACTTCTATCTCACTAGGATTTTTTTTTTTTTTTTTTTTTTTTTTTAAGACCTGGTTTAATTTTGTAAATGAGCTTTCCAGGTACCAAAGGGTTAAAAGAGCCACAGGAAGTTCTGTAGGAATAATCTGACAATGAAGAGAGAAGAGATAACAACTGGACTGCTCACTGCATGGACAGCAAAGTAGAAGTGGGCATGAGCAAAGCCGAAAGGTACCACGTGGAGATGGGTGGGGCTTGTGTACTGGAATGGGTGGTTGTCTACGATGACCTTACGGTACACATTCTCGGATAGCTAGGCAGAAGTCCAAAGCCAATGACCCTTTGTAGAACAAACAGCCAGTTACAGACACTACTGCTAGAGCCTGGAACAAACATGATAACACCACCTACCCTCTTGCTACAGCCACCGACCTCCAATGGGTAAACTAGCGGGAAACCTATTAGCAAAGAAGTCTGGGAAATGCACAGAAAGGGTGAACTAGATACTGAGATGCAGCAGGACAACAGTCAGCCTGGTGCAAGACCAAAAAAAAAAAAAAAAAATCCAGGAAAGAAAGTTTTCTCAGATGGACTTGGCTGCTTTGGTGAGGCTCCACACAGAAAAAGAATGTGAGGATGCTGGTGGGAATCCAAAAGAAAGAAAGAAGAAAGAAAGAAAGAAAGAAAGAAAGAAAGAAAGAAAGAAAAGAGAAGAGAAGAAAAGAAAAGAAAAGAAAAGAAAAAAGCAACATTGATTTAAATATGTAAACTAAGGTCCCTGGAAAGAAGGTTCACTTACATTGAACTTTCTACAAAGGCTGACTTGCTGATTGGAGCTTCAATTATAGTGTGGTGAAGCCAGACACCTGTCTGATTTAACAGTTATACCCAAAAGGAAGCTGGACAAAGGGTACAGCTCACTGGTAGAATGCTTGTCTGGTGTGTCTAAGGTCCTGGGTTCAAGTCACTAACTCACCTTTATTCCCCCATATTACTAACACCATATTCATGTCCCAGTGCCTCTCCCTTTCCCCCTTCCCAGTGGGCTAGAACTCACTTCAAGTCATGTAATGTGCTGAGAGGCTAACAGCCAAGTCTTTGCCATGGTAGTTTCTACAGTCTGGGAGCATGAATTTTTTTCTTTACACCCCAATTTCATAATTATCTATAATCAGTTTACAGTTAAAATCATTTTTAGAAGCTTATGACTATCAGTGTTATGTTAGGGTGTATTTTATATCATGCTGCGAATACGTATCTGAATTGCCTTGATAAAAGGCCTGAATTTGACTTCTCATCCTCATACTTCATTATGATTTGTAGGGTGTGTGCAGCATGTCACATCTTGCACATAGCGATCAGAGGACAACCTTGAGGAATCACTTCCCTCTCCTACTCTATTGAAACACGTCTCTTGTTGTTTCTACTGCCTACATATTCCAGACTAGTGACACACAAACTTCCAAGGGACTCTCTGGTCTCTGTCTCTTAGCTCATGGTTACAGAGCTTGAATTATAGATGGAAGCCACTGTGGGTTTTTATAGGTTCTGGGTATCAAACTTCAGGTATTTGAATTTTTACAGGAAGCACTTTACCTTCTGTCTTAGTCTGTGTTTAATTCCGTGAAGAGACACCATGACCACAGCAACTCTTGTAAAGGAAATATTTAATTGACGCTGGCTTACAGTTCAGAGGTAGTTCATTCTCAGCACAGGAAGCATGGCAGCATGCAGGCAGACATGGTGCTGGAGAAGGAGCTGAGAGTCCTACATCTGGATCCACAAACAGCAGGAAGGAACGTCTGTTACTGGGCCTGGCTTGAATTTCTGAGACCTCAAAGTCTGCCCTCGTACAACAAGGCCGTACCTCCTAATAGTGCTACACCCTGGTAACCAAGAATTCAAATATATGTCTATTGGGGCCATTCTTATTCAAACTACCACACCTACCAAACCATCTCAACAACCCTTGTCTTTGTATTTAAGTGTGATTAGAAATTAGCATGTACTAGAATGTGATTCATTAAATATATTCTTTAAACAATATTTTTTTAGCCTCACATCTTCTGAATAGGAGGAGAAAAAGGAAGAGGAGGCGGGGATGTAATCTTTGTTTTGTATCTCATTTAAACAGCAAAATGATTCCGATCACTTTCTTGTTTGGAATTTTTATAAGCTCTTTCTCCTGCCCATTCACACCAGAGTGTGTCTCTGAGACTGATCTCTAAAATGCAGCACAAATGATGTGCTAGAGTCTCAGAGAACACATCCTAAAAGCTCTGCAAAGTTCTTGCTTTGTAAGTACAACATGGAAGGTGACATACAAGGAGCTGGTGTCTAGAATCTGCTTATTGTGGTGGAACACATAAGAGGAGGTTGAGGCAGAGGAAACTTGGAAAGAGAAGGGGAACTGAAGCTCATTAGCCATAGAAGTTCACTGCAATGTGGATAGTAACTAGGGTAAGTTCTTCATACATGTAATTTTATCTGGAATATTCCATGCTGTCAGAGAGCTCCTGTAACCGTTCTCATGAGCATATGAGCATAAGGACTTTCAGAGTCTTGAATGGGCAAGCCCCCCTCTTCCCGTGAACAAGAACATTTCTATGAGAACACTAGATAGACTTGGATCATCCCTCGGAGCCAATTGGTCTGATCCAATAGGGGGAAGAATGTCAACAACCCTTTGGGGCACATTTGATTAAGAAGGAAGTTCAGAAGAACTGACTCTTGGGCTGTTTGCCTGGAGCTGGTTGTTATACTGTCTTATCTGTTCTTTGGGCATTAGTTATCATCTTAAAATCTCAGGCCAACATCATTTTGTCACAAGTTGTGGTTCTGACAGGCAATAGATTTAAAGTCTAGAAAGGAAATCACAAAGAAAAATCAGTCATGATAAAATGAACCTGTCATGCAGAGTGGTTCTAAACCATGAAGCCTAAAGAGAATCAGTGTATCCAATAAGAAAACATGGAGGCCTGAGGCCTGCCCCCAGATATTAAGGAAAAAATACATGAATCCGGGATCTAGTCCAGTTTTCAGGTCAATATTATGAATGATGATGCTTCAAGGACAATGAGCATGTAGTAGCATGAACAAAAATTTATCTTTGAATTTTAAGTCAGTGGGGTCTAGAAGTTGCTTGTATATAACATTACCCAGCCTATCTTAATGTTACAATACAAAGGCTTTTAAAAAATAAACCTGTTGCACCTCAACTGAGGAATGGATTAACAAGCTGTGGTACATCTATACAATGGAGTACTACTCAGCAGTAAGAAAAAATGATATTCTAAAATTCACAGGCAAATGGATGAATTTGGAGAATATCTTCCTGTGCAAGGTCTCACAAACCCAGAAAGATAAGCAGGGGATATACTCACTCATTAGTGAACTCTAAACAAAAAGCAAAGAACACCCAAGCTGCAAACCATAACCACTGAACAGCTTGGGATTTGAAGAAACTTAAGAGAGTTATTGTACCATGTTTTCATTATCCATTTATCTGGACATCTGGGCCAAAGCATTTTAATTACTGATGTTTAACTGTTCTCCATAAAAGAGGCATTAATTCACCTTATTATTTCAGTAATTCAGGGTGTGAACTTGGGTATTTTGAGTACATTCTTGACACAAAATATATGATATTATGCCATGCTTCCTTTTAGTAAGAACATTTGAACTGTGCTTTTTTGAAAAACACTTCTCAACTTTATCTCTTCATGCTTTCTCTTACTCTCATTACTGTTTTTAAAAGATTTATTTATTTATTATATATACAGTATACAGAAGAGGGTACCAGCTGGTTGTGAGCCACCATGTGGTTGCTGGGAATTGAACTCATGACCTCTGGAAGAACAGTCAGTGCTCTTAACCTCTGAGCCATCTCTCCAGCCCCTCATTGTATTTTTTGAAGCCATTTTGATGACTGCTTAATGTATATCCCCACAAATACAGCTTAATGACTAGATTTGTCTATGTGGTATATCTAAATCGCATTTTTAAAAAATTTTCCATTTTGAAATATTTTATCTGGCAATTCCAGAATAAGTAAAAAATTATTTCCTCTCTTTCATAAATCTCACAAGAAACAGAACAGTAATGAAAAATTAGTGTTTCAGAAATCAGCCATTAAAGGATCTTGAAAGGGAAGTCCTTTAAAGATGGAACGTCTGTATACATGAATTAATGAAAATATCCCACAGTTTTGTGGTAAATCAATCTTTACTTGGAATCATCTCACATATTCTATCGGACCACTACTGGTTAGATTTATTCAAACTTGTTTCTTTTTTGTTTTTTTTTTATTATCCCATTTTCCGAAAGGCTGCCATCAGCAATGTGAATTTAAGGTTTGTTTCTGCTGGGTGTGGCTTTTAGGAGAGAATGGGCTGCTTTTGAAGCTCCAGTTTTTCATCAGCCAGTGCAGTAACCTAATCCATTCACCCAAGCGAATCTGACCTTCTCAGAACACTGTTGCCTCTAGCGTGGGATGAAACTGGAAGGAAGAGGCGTCTGTGTGCCCCAACTGAGAAGGGGGAGCAGAGTGAGATAAAAACTGTGCTTTCAGATATTCTTAATGAGAAATCTCCAAGGCCATTTTTCACCGGTGTTGGTGCTGTCAAGAGCTTTGCTTACAGGCTCCTCTTTCCTGGGGATCTTTTTGTTTGGTCTCTGGCGTTTGGACTTTGGCCAGGCCATGTTTGCATTCCCCAGGTACCTCCAGGTCTGTCTCAATTCCACCCTAAAATGACTCACAGGTCTGTAACTGATAGGTCACTGTCTGATTTGTTTTTTAAGCACCCCCAAGTCAGTTACTTACGTTCATGCATTGGACAGAAAAAGTAAAACTCTTTTTTTTTTTTTTTTCTTTTGTATTTCTGGCCATGTATTGCTGACTCAAAAAGCAAAAAGAGCACCAGACATTTTCGCCAATAGTTTTGTTTATTTGTTTTGGGTTTTTATGGGGGGGAGTACCCATAATGAAAGCAATCAGCGTGTTAAGAGAAGACAAGGAGACAAGAAAGACGATCTAACTTCTGATTTATGAGTCTAAAGGACCTGTCACACGAAGCTGAAGAGTGACTTTAATTAGTTACAGGACTGAAATGCCGTGTCAGCACTGCACATTAAGGACGTGCCCTCTGATGACTGAGCAGCCGGGAAGGGAGCCCTTGAAGACTCAAGGAGATGCCAGCTGCAAACTCAAACCTTGCTGCTCATTGCCTGCCATTTGCGTTCTGTCAGCAAATGGTCCAAAGCAATACTGCTTTTCCTTTGGACTTCTTTACATCTGAGCCACTGCTAGAAGGTGCTGGACATTCTGGGAAAACCTTTTTCCTGCCAGTTTTTTGTTCCTGGAAATAGTATCATCAGGCCCTGAAAGAGCCATGTCTCTTAGTTGATTCCAGACTCAATCAATATTAACCATCACAGTGACAAATATAAAGAGTAAAACTACTTTTCTCGTCAACATCTGAAGCAATTCCTTAGGCCTGTAAGATAGCTCAGTAGGTAAAAATCTCTTGTCCCAAAGCCTGATAACCTGAGCTCCTGGTTACCAGGTTCTACAGGCAAGTTATCCTCTGTTCGTGGCATACTTGTTGCTGGCAAAAGTGTGCCTACACACGCACACATACATACACACTAAATAAATCTAGTGAAAATGCTGTTTAAAGAAAATCAATTCCTTTATGACCTCTGTGTCATGTGCAAGTAGACAAGCCAGGAGCCTTAGATGACTCATCCCATTTACAGTAAATAAGAGTGATGGGTTGTGTAGGAAACTTTAGTGTCAGAACATCCTTGTGGTGTCTTGAAGGAAAATGGCCCAGATAGGTTCATATATTTGAATAATCCTTATTTGCTGGATCTGTTTGGGAAAGTTTAGGAGGCATGGCCTTGTTGAAGGAGGTATGTGACTGGGAGTAGGCCTTGAGGTTTCCCAAGACTTGTGTCTCTCTCTTGGCTTCATGGCTGTGGATCAAGGTGTGAGTTTCAAGCTGTTCCTTTGCTCTGCCATTATAAACTCTGACCCTCTGCAACTGGAGGCCAGATAAATTCTTTCTTCTATATGGTGCCTTGGTTACAATGTCTTATCACAGTAACAACAACAATAATAAAATAAGACTGTTCTAAACTTTTATGAGATACAGAGAAGTGTGGTCTGTCTGCACAGGAGCTGAGAGCTGGGGGCATTTTCAGTACTGTTATATCTTCAGTGACAGAGATTCTTCCAGTCAAAGGCTTAACCCCAAAATTTAAATGACTGAACACTAGCCACATGTTGTCTGACAACCAAATGGAGGAGCTGACCTAGTTGTATCCCTAATCTAGTTTTCCCTCATTAGGAGGTCCCTTACTGTACTAAGTGCTACACCTTCAGAGAGAGGACAAGACCTCCCCACAGGGCCTCTTCTAGGAAGGGATGGGGCATGACAGATGCCCTGGGAAACACATCATGAAAACGCATAACTCTCAGTGCAGGGTTGTCATAAGATGGCCCATAAAGTGGAGGAAATGGGCTTGAACTAGTTGCCAAGGCATACACATAATGTACTTCCTTATGAGCCAACCTGGAGTCTCCCTGAGGGCCTAGCAACGGCCACTGTCCAACACTCCTGATCAAGTGGAATCTACCGAGGTTAGAATCAGGTACTTTCAGAGGTCCTGATTGTGCCCAGCCAATAAGAGGTGACCACACAACATTATCAGATCAGGATGCAGCCTGGGTCTTGGGAGGAGGATATATAAGGCTCTCCCCACTGCTAAACAAAAGAGTGTTTGCTTTTCACTTGACTCTGCGTTATTGGCCCTTCATTGTCTCACTCCCTCTCTTAAAGGAACTGTTAGCACTCAGCAACACAGTATGAAAAGACTAGATGGTCCCACACAGCATCATCTAGTAATTGACTAAAGAAGTGAGTAACTGTGGTAGTTTGAAAGAAAATGGCTGACAAAGAGAGTAGCACTATTAGGAGCATTGTGGAAGTGAGCTTTGAGGTCTCATATATGCTCAAGCCACACCCAATGAGACAGTCTACTTCCTGTTGCTTACATATCAGCATGTAGCAGCTACCTCTTTAGCACCATGCCATCATGTGCTGCCATCATGATAATAGACTAAACCTCTGAACTATAAGTGAGCCACCACAATTAAATATTTTCTTTGTATGAGTTGCCATGGTTGTAGTGTTTCTTCACAGCAACAGAAACCATAACTAAGAAAGTAACATGCCCTAGAAATTTCTGTAGCATTCTGACAAAGTCTTCTACTCCTTTTCCATATAGACTCCATGGTCACTCAAGCTGGCCATGGCTTCAGAAGGTATCTGGCACCCCCCCACACACATATACACACTCATATCTTTCTCATTACTTGTATGTCTCTATTCTTTACCTATTAAGTTTAAATCCTATTTATTAAGACCCACTTCTATCACCTTTGTCAGAGGTAGACCTCCCAGAGTCTTTAGAATTTGTTCACTTAATAGTTAATCATCCAGGTGAAGACTTCTGCATGGTTGTCTAGACTCATTATTTAAATATTTTTTTACTATCTAACTATATGTATGTACAAATATGACAGTAATGATTTCCCAGTGAAAACTGGAGCTATGTCTAAGCCATGCTTTCAAAACCACTATCATGACATGCAGTCAGCATGAATTAGGTGGCCATATACAGAAAAGCCACCAGGGAAACAGTGGTTTAGTGGAAACGTTTCCTCTAGAGATCTGTAGACAGAAAGTTCATCTGGAACTAATCTTGAGGTTTCACAGGTAACAAATACAGACTCCTTCTGTCATTTGACTCTACCCTTACGGTACTTAGCTTCTGTCCCAAAGGCAACATGACAAAGTAGAATGGCCAACATCCTTCTGAGTCAAAGCAGAAGAGATGAGATTACAGAAGAATCCCCAGGCAAGTCAACTAGCATAGATATACCTTCTGAGAGGCCCAGGGACATTTTTTAAAATTGAATATTACTCACTTACACATTGTCACCTTGACAATAAAGAAGGGGTGTTAGAATGCATTGTCTCTTAGCTGGAGTCTGAAATAAAATACTGATTTCTATACATGGGTAGGAAGAAAAATCTGATGCTGAATGTCAGCTGATATCTCAACACATGGTCTAGCACAGAATTTTGTACTGCTTCCGGGATGTGACAAAATAGTTAGGGGTCAGCCAAGTAGATATAATGAGCTGACAGCCAGCAGACGAATATCATTCATAGGCCCGTGTTGTTCAACCAACATAACATCTCAAATTAAGCAGACATAAATCCTGTCACAGAAGCAAAGAGTACTTCAAAGTGGTCATGGTTATGCCATAACCCTGTAACGGTCTCATGAGGGTCACACACTAGTCCACTAGTTAGTCATGAGCACTAGGATTGAAAAGACCACCTGTGACTGCCTCTCTGAAGAAGCCATTGGAAAAGCATGAACATTTTCAGGGTTTCTCTCAAGGCAGCTAGGCCATGGGTGCAAGAGGTATCCTTTGCAGTATCTTGAAATGTAGGGAAATTGGTGACTTTCACTCACTGTCATCCACCTAATGCTTACATTCTAGAATATGCTCCTGAACGTCTAGAAATCATGCTTGTGCCTAACCTCAATCATGTCCCCATGTTTACAAAGTGTCTAATTAAAATAATATATCAGTTTTTAGTCCCTAGATAATTGTCAAGCTACCAATTCAGCATACCAAAACAAGGCTATGTATTATGCCCTCCTTCCTCCCTCTTAAGTTCCTCTCTGTCTACCAGTCTGTGTACAAATTAATCTGGTCCTACTACCAGTCTGTGTACAAATTAATCTGGTCCTACACATCAACAGATAGAAACAGATAAAGGAGAGGATCTGGGAGAGGCCACACAGAATCATCTCTAAGCTTTTACCTCAGATAACTCAAATGTCCCACAAGTCAACATACTCTGAGACAGAATATCTATCTATCTATCTATCTATCTATCTATCTATCTGTCTGTCTGTCTGTCTGTCTGTCTGTCTGTCTGTCTGCCTGCCTGCCTGCCTGCCTGTCTGTCTGTCTGTCTGTCTGCCTGCCTGCCTGCCTGTCTGTCTGTCTGTCTATCTAGGAATCAGAGATTGCAATAATGATCAGGGCATCTGTGGTAGTTTGAATGTGAATGCCTCAACAAGCTCATATGTTTGAATCTTACTTCCCAGTTGTGGAACTGTTTGGGAAGGATTAGGAGATATAATCTTGTGGAGAAGGTGTGTCACTGGGTGTGGAATTTAAGGTTTAAAAATCCCAGCCATTCCCAGTTAGCTCTCTTTGCCTCTTTCTTGCTGATAAGGATATATGTTCTTACTACTTCTCCTGAGCCATGCCTACCTGCCTGATGTCACATTCCCTAACATGATGGTCATGGATTCATCCTCTGAAACTCTTAGCACCAATAAACTCTTTCTTCTGTAAGTTGCTTTGATCACAATGTCCGTTCACAGTAAAAGAAAAGTGACTAAAAGTCAGAATGGTAGAATTGATATTCAAGATGGAGAGAAGCCATCAGGGGCCTAACCTGTGTACTTCCACTGAGCCACAATACCTTAAATATATGTAAGACATGTGCCACAGAGCTCAGAAAAAAAAATCAATGTGAATAACATCTACTTCATCCATAGCTCCAAGTGTGAGATACCAAATCTCCTGTTCCACAAGAATCCTCAAGGGGCCAGAAATGAAAAGGAAGTTGATAGCTGTTGCTACCCCTGCATCTTCCAGGCATAAGAGAGATAGGCCAGGACTCATTCTGATGTTCAGCTATGTGACACTAAAGCCACTTTTCCAGCTTTTCTTAGGATACCTTGTAAATACGTAGCTGGGTGTGACTTCCTCAAATTGTTATGCAGTGAAAATGTCCTAGATTCTAAATATAAAAGGGGGGTTTCTAATTACATACCCAGGAAAATGTGTTATTTTCCCTCACAGGATTGTATTATATTGAGCTTGGCTATGTGTCAGTAGATTTTAATAGCAAGGATCAAGCCACTCTAGCTACAAGATTTGTACAGCTACAGCCTGATTAATGCAGAGATGATCATTTGGATGGTGCCAACTTATTTCTCTTAACAAGGAGAATTTGCTTTCCAACAAAAGCATGAGACATTATCTCTGCCTGGAAGATACTGAATGTGTTCACCCAGTTTTGCACAGCCTTTGACTATTAAACTTTTATGGAGTGACTGACTATTCATTCAGTCATCTCTCTTCTCCACTAAACATGAGCTCCCCGAGGGCACAGGGGGTATCATTTGTCTTTATAGCCCTGATGGTAAAGGATGCATCCGAGGTGATCCATAAATGGTGGTTAATGATCTTTCATATGATGCAACCCCATGGTCTGCAAAGATAAGTGGTGTTTTGGAAAAGATACCCTGGAAGGAAGGCAGTGTCCAGAAATGAGATTTGTTCTGAATCTTTGCCTTGCTCACAGTTTTTGCTCCAGGGAAAGAGTAACAAAGATTTAACTGAAACCTCATTTCTCAACAAAAATATAAAAACCCAGAAAATAGACTTAGGATTTGGAGCAATGAGGCAACATTCTAATAATCTAGTGACATGGTCTGGCTGTCTTACCACCCTGAAGGTAATTATTTTTGCAGTTTAGGATACACATTGCATTAGCTTTCTCCAGTTCCTCTATGCATCCAATCCTCACTCTTCCTGTGCCGCCCCTCAGCACAGCACGGTGAGGGGTCAGTGCAATGTCAGCCATTATACCGGGGACGCTGATAGAAGGGAGAAATTAATTTAAAAACAGGACATTAAGCACTTTCTGTCTAAAAATTTAAATAAATCCTTTATGAAAAATGGAAGTCACTTTTCTTTACCTCCTGGGCTATGTATGCTAAGAATCCTCCTTTGTCTAAAGGACAGCATGCATCTTCTTGACTTTCTATTCATCCTCAAATATTTTGTTCCATCTGAAGAGAAGCAACATTTCCAAATCTTGCTGGTTTTTCTCAGCTGCAACAGCCACATCTTGTGTGGAATCCAGGTCTTCTTTTTATAGTAGAAAAAGGAGAGAAATGGCCAGGTATTGGGCTCGTTTCTCTTCTGGCTCTGTCTGAAACAATTTTGGTACTTCCTGGGCCTGAGCCTTAGCCTTGTGGTCATTATAGTTTTACAGCTTTGCAGATTGGGCTTTGCACAGGTTTTTGCCCCTTCAGCACACCTGTGACAACCCCAGCCTCCAGCTTGTTTGAGAGCAGTCTATCCTAATTGCAAGGCAAAGGGATTCCATGCTAGGGAGACATGGAGCAACCAAGCAGGTTCCAAATAGACAGCCCTGACTTCAGATACTTTCAGTAACTCAGAGACTGTAAAAAGTGACCTTATTGGCCCTCTTTTTCCCATCTATAAAATGTGACTAATGAAATCTGCTCTGGGGAACTGTCCCGGAATCAAGTCATGTGATATGATACTTAACATAAAGTGTCTGGGATACAGTACGTATTTTATGAAGTGAGAGTGAACTCTACTTTTGATGAACCTCCTCTAGTCACAGGAGCAGAAAGATGAAGAGGAGGCTGGGGACGGCACATTTGTAGGGGGTACTCGGCTCATCCTAAATCCTGTCCTGCTTAGTTATTTTAAAATAAATTCTTGTTGGGTATATTTGAGATTTACAACTTGTTATGATAGGATGCACAGTGAGAAGTGGCTACTGTGGTAAAGCAGATTAAATCCGCAATTCTCACACAGTCACCACTTTATTAGTGACAGACAAGAGACACTCAGACAGCTTATTTAATACACTTCCTTTTGGTATGAAAAATCTCCAACAGAAGGAATGAGGACAAAGGTCACAGGAGCCATAGCTTGCCTAGAAATGACCACTTATTCTAGCTACTAAAAGTATAAAGAATCTTTACCAGTTCTTATCACTTACACTTAAATAATGCCCTCAAAACACACAAAACTGCTCATTCCAAGCTTGAGAAGTCTGTTTCTATGGTCTTATATTTTTAGCTAAAACAAAGGATGACACATGGGAATCCGGGAAAGTTCTCAGGATCCTAGGGTTTAGGGCAGTTTTGATTCTCAAAATGATGGTGCTTCCTTACCCAGTCCCACACTGGCTTTGCTCTGTCTTCCTAGTGAACCCCCTCCCTCACTCATGGCCCTTCATGTGGAATGGAATGATCAACAGAGTCATTTAGACATGTCATGCTTCTCTATCTTAAAATAACCATCATTCAGTGAAAGATCAATACAAGCCAAGTCTAAAGAAATGTTTCCCACTGCACAGACATCCAGGATCACGAGGGTTGGGCAGCACACTCTGGGCCACCATTACTAAAGTGGGTTAAATGTGCAGAGGAAATGCCTTGGCCACAGAGCTGGTTCAGTCATTTGTGTTTGCTACATCTAGCCATATTTCCTAAATGCTGAACATATTGTTCTGGCTGTTTATATTCTTGGCTCCCAGCACCGCTGTGCATTCTCCAGCTCCAAGAGCAGACGCACAGCAGCAGCTTTCCCTAAAAGGCCCATAAAACCTTGACCGGTTTATTCTCAGATATCCAAGGTACTCGTTAAAGCAGAAAATCTGCTGCAACTGACATGACTTGGAGTCGGACGTGTCGCAACACATTCTCAAGAAGACAGAGTTTCTTTGACTTTACAGCCTCCATATTTGTCGAAACTACTATAGGCCAAAGGCTACCTTCAATGTCTTGGCAGCAGAAAATGAAACCTAAAAAGCACAAGGTAAAGGCTAAGCCAGTGAGCCCACTGCTTGCTGCAACATCTCTTTACAATTGGTCTAAGTAGATGCTGTCCCAGCACAGGTTTGCAGCACACTGGATGCACAAAGGCCAGGCAGAAAAGCAAAGAATGCTTCTGCTCCCAGAGGCGGATGGCCAAATAGGGTTGGTAACAGCTCCTAGAAGGTGTTGGGGAGATTTAAAGTGAATCTGCCTCCATGTACTGTAGTTTTTAGGTAGCTCAGTTTGAAGTGTTCAAAACTCAGACAGGCACTGACATTAAAAAGTAGCTTCTAGGTTGAGCATGGTACCTTTAATCCCAGTACTCAGGAGGCAGAGGCAGGTGAATCTATGTGAATTGGAGGCCAACCTGGTCTATAGAGTAAGTCTCAGGCTAGCCAAGGCTACATAGTGAGACCCTGTCTAAAAAACAAAAGCAATAACAGAAATCATACAAAAGGTCTATTAGGAGAGATCCGTTTGGAGTTGGGAGTGGGGAAAAGTGGTTGGACATGATCTTATTTCACTATATACATAAATATTCTCAAAGAATAGATTTTGTCTTAAATAAGTCTAAGATCAATTGTCATAGGAATTAAACAGGCCTCCCAAAGCTTCCAAATAACTTGACCATCTAAGTAACAGAGTATGCACTATGCTGATCGTCTCATTAAATACCTTCACTCTGAGGCAGCTCTGAAATGGAAAGACCAGTAGACAAGATTCTTACAGGGCACAAGGTCTGAGTTAAGGATCAGAAAAAAAAAAAACAAAAACAAAAAAAACAGAGGGACCATTGAGATGGCCCACAAAGAAAGATGCTTTTGGCATAAGCCTGACAACCTGAGTTTAATCCTTGAACTCATAATGGTGGAAAGAGATAACAGGCTCCACAGGTACACAATGGCATGCCTGTATCACAATTAAACATAAAACATACACACTTGTGTTCACACTAACAAATGGAATAAAGGTTTTCCTTTGTTTTAGGAGAAAATGAACTAAAGCATAATGGGAAGACTATACCTCTCCTTTGTATGTGTGCATGTTCATGTGTCTGTGGAGGCCAAAAGACACCATTAGAGGTCGTCCTCAGGGATCTGTCCGCCTCCTTTGAGACAAGGTCTCTCATTGTACTGAAGCTCACCAATCAGCAAGCCCCAGTGATCCTCCTGTATCCGACTTCCTGTTACTAGGGTTACAATCATCATGCCCTCCATGCCTAGCATCTTCATACAGGTTCTGGGGACAGAACTCAGGCCCTCCTGTTTGTGAAACTTTACCAGCTGAGCCCTCTCCCCAGGGCCAAGGTGACGTTCTTGCAAAAGCAGCTGTCCCCTGAGCCTGACTACTTCTCATGTGTCATCTCTATGAGCATTTAACATACTGGTAACCAAAGCAAACGATGCATCTAAGCATACTCACAGCCTCCCTCTGGCCATCATACACACACACACACACACACACACACACACACACACACACACACACACAATCACCATCACCACCACCACACAAACAAACAAAAAACACTGCTCCATGAGCATAGCAGTCTGAGAGAGGGAAAATTATTCCCAGCAAAGGTCTTAAAAAGATTAATGCCTTTGAATATTTATTTATTTGTGTGTGTATATGTATATGCTTACATGAGGTTACATGCATCACATGCATGCAGGAACACATGGAAACCAAAGAAGGGTTTCTAATCCCCTGGAACTGAAGTTATAATTTTGAGCCACCCTGTGAGTGTTGGAAGCCAAACCTGGATCCTTCAAAAGAGGAGGAAGAAAGATAGAATTTTAATTTATCCTAAGTGAATAGCTATAAAAATGTTTACTTATGAGAATATCCATGACTATTTTGATTTTAGAAGGAGAGAAAATTTGGGAACCATCTCCATGCTTGTCCAAGAATAATACCTCATATAGTTTATTCATAGGATAGAATAATTGATAGTTCTCAAGAAGTTGGAGAGCTGCTCAGTGATTAAGAGGACTTGCTGCTCTTCCAGAGGATTTGAACTTGGAATTCACAACTGCCTGTAACTCCTGCTTTGGGGGACCTGACACACTTGGGCACATATCCACAGATAGATATGCATGATTTTAAAAATGAAACTCAAAAATAGTGCTAGGAAAATAAGTAAATGACATGTCCTTGAGTGGGGGAAAGGGCACATCAAAAGCTATAAGAGAGACCGAAGAGAGCAAACCACTCAGGAGATTAAAGAAGGTGAAAGGCAACATACTTATAAATCACATAACAGAAAAAGGATCTGTTTCAAAATATATTTTAAAACCTTATAAAGTTCATTAAAAATAAGCAAACATCTGAACTTACACCACAGAAGTGACATGGATGAAATAAACAAATGGAAGGTGTTTCATGTTGCTTGTCTTTAGGGAAATGCAAATTAAAAATAGCAGTGGGATGCAGCGCTCTCGTGTTGGACTAGCTGAACCTCAAGAAGGAATGAAATCAGTTGTTGGCAGGGGAGCTGAGCACAAAGAACGTTCACTCAGCCATTGCTGCTGGAATGAAACAGAGTCCAGCCACACTGGGAAACAACAGTGTCTTAAAGCTAGAGTCTTAGCATAGGACCTCCCCCCATCCCCTGACCAGATGCCTAAGTATTTGCTCAGTCGATTTGAAAATATAAATCAGCACAAACAACCAAATGCAAGTAAATGCAACAATTTCATTTGTATCTTCCAAAACTAGAAACTATCAGTGAACCATGCCCCATCCAAACAATGGAATACTATTGAACAAACAAGAAAGCACCATGCAGAAACATGGATGACTCTGAAATGCAAATTTCTCAGTAAAATTAGCCCATTGGGAAAGGGCTGCATACTCAGTAATACTACTTTTATGACATTATTAGAAAACAAAACAAAACACAGAGGTATCAAATAAATAAATGGTTATCATGGTCTTGAAGAAAGCCAGTGGTTGAATGGATGCATCTGTAGTATGTTTTAAGGTTGGAAGAACTATTTTGCCTCACCATGTAACAACAGTTACATGGCATTATCCATTTATCAACACCCCTAGCACTTCACAGCACACACTGAAATTTAATGTGCATATAGATAAAAGCTCACTCTTGGGTGTTCAGAGGATACGTTGAAGACAAGGGCAGAAGAATCCATCTGTATTAGAAATGTTCAAAATTACTTCACTAAGGATAGTGGGGCTGAAAAGCAGTAAACTAAATGTTAAAAATGAGTTAAACCTGAAGCTAAGGCTGCCCATGAGCTCTGTGCTCCAATTGGTAAAGCTGATTCTCATGAGATCAGGGCTGACAATTCTGAAACCACTGTATGTGTATGATAGAACCGAGCAGTTGAGTAAATGGATGGCAGATGGAGAGCAGTAGGTTCCTTTTGCTGTAAGTGGGAGTTTATAGATGGGCAAGGGAAGAGGCTACAATGATTCATTTAGGATTTACCGGATTAGAGTTGAGACATCAGCATGAACTCATGTTTAGTTTAATATCAGTGCAGATAAATACACAGGAATAAATAATTAGAGATGTGTTTATATACACCAGTTATTATGTACATACATATTTCCTTGCTCTGTTAGCTAAGAGGGCCTCAAAGGAAGACCATCAGTCATAATAAGCACTTCCAGGACCCAGATCTTGATTTCTGTTAGTGTTCTTCCATATCAGGAAGCAGCATTCTTTGGACAAATGGCTGGTGGTAGGTGTGGAGCAGGAGAGACACATGGTAAGTCTGGGGAATTCCTAGTGGCAGGAAGAAAGGAAATTCAAAAGAAAGCCCACCATAGAAGTTTGTCAGGAGAACATCAAGTATTGTCACCAGCTGAGGAGGTCCTGGAGGCCAGATCTGAGAAGCTTGAACAATGCCCTCCAAATAACAAAATATTCAATGAAACCTACTGTGGTAAATAAGCATCTGAGTCCATGCCAATATACATAAATATTTCGAGAAATAGGTAGGAGAATGTGTCACACAGAAATCAAATTGTTCACAATAAAGAATTCTATATTATTTATGTAGTTGGCCATCACGTCAGGAAATGGAACATTCCCACCCCTTAAATGTGAGCTCCACATGGGGCTTCCTTCAAAAGAGTACTGATAAAGAAACTTCATTGTGGAGACACTGGACAGGCATTATCTCAGCAAGATGCTTAGCTGACGTCACAGTGGTGTATGTTGATCCTCTGTTTCTGCTGTGAGGAAAGGAGAAAAGCATTTTGTTTCTGTGTTCTCCCACACATCCACAACCCCAGCACAACCAAGAGCAAAAACACCAGACAAAGCTCAATTGGGCCATGTTCTCAGGAACACCCACACAGCACTCTAAAACTGTCAAAGCCCAGTGTGGGGACCTCATGGATGTCAAGATGGCACTGAGGGGAAGCGAGACAAGCGGAGACCAAGATGTTTACAAAAAAAAATAAAGGAATTGGCCCCTAGAATCAAGCGAGATGATGCAGGCCCATGATCCCCTAGTGGACACTGTTGAAAATACTAGATGCCTAAACATGTGATTAAATGACTTTTAGATGATTGGTTTAGAGAGGCTGGGAAACAGGTGAGCAGCTCACTTACCCTTCCTCTGTCCCAGGTTGCTTCTGCTGGAAGTGGTCTAAGATCCCGGTGGCGAGGGAAAAAGACTCCCACAGCCCAGGGCTAGGAAAATAGTTCATTTGGTAAGGTGCTTGCCCTGTAAATACGAAAACCTGAGTTCAATCTCCATCATCTATTTAAAAAAAAAAAAAAAAAAGCACGGTGTCACAAACTTGTAATACCATCACCTGAAGGCAGTTCATTGCTCAAGTCAGCCTCATCTGAAAGTATAAAATTGATAGTGGCTAAAGAAGATGCCTGCTGTCTACCTCTGGCCTACACGACAGGGGTGGGTGTGGGTGCGTAGACAGAAAGACAGAAAGACAGACAGACAGACAGACAGACAGAACAAGGAAGTCCAAAAAGCTTTTATAGTACTAGGCAAAGATGCATTACATTTGTTTATTCTGTATATTACTTCAACTGGGTAAAGGTGTGTTACTTTTGTTTATGCAACATTTGTTTAATTATGTAAAGATGTGTCCCATCTGTTTTACCTTGCCTGCCTAAGGCACCTGATTGGTCTAATAAAGAGCTGAACAACCAATAACTAGGCAGGAGAAAGAATAGGCTTGTCAGGCAGAGAGAATAAATAGGAGAAATCTAGGCATGAGAAGAAAGAAGAAAAGAACGGAGGAGGAGGAGGAAACAAGGGAGACCAGATACCAGGCAGATGACAGACAGACAGACAGACAGACAGACAGACAGACAGACAGACAGACAGACAGAGAAGCAGTGAAAATAAGATACACAGAAGTAAAAAGGTAAAAACTCCTGAAGCAAAAGGTAGACAAAGAGAACCAGGTTAAAATAAGTTAAAAGAGTTAGCCAGAAACATGCCTAAGCATTCAAAACTAATAAGAAGTCTCCATGTTATAATTTGAGAGCTGTTTGGTGACCCAAAAGAAAATGCCTGGTACACAGAAAAAGAATATTGGATATAAAACAAACAAACAAAAAAAAGAAACAGATGTCAGTCATTAATAACATCAACATTGCTATCAACAATCACAATGTGTTAATATTGGTTCATTAGGTTTGCTCATTATGTGTGACATTAGTGTGGTATTAATGCAAAGTATTAGCACTTAAGGAAACTGAGTATGAGTAATATGGGAACTTCACACTGTCTTCAAAACTTTCCTATGAATATTTTTGTTGTATATATTTGTATGTACATGTGTACACTTTCATTTTGTGGGAGGAGTATGTGAATGTGTGTGTTTGTGTTCATATGTATGTATTTGTGTGTGTGTGTGTGGTGTGTGTGTGTGGTGTGTGTAGGATGTTGTTCCTCGGAATGCTGTCCTGAAACTCACAAAGCAGGTTGTCTTGGCTTGCCAGGGAATCCACAGGTATCCTCCTATCTCCATCTTTATCTCCTAGTACTGGGATTCTATGTGCCTGCCGCCGTGCCTGGCCTTTTCACATTGGTTGGGGGATGAGTTGGTTCTCAGGGTCTCACGTACTTGACTGACTGAGCTAGCTCTTCAGCCCTACTCTTCTATAACTCTTACATTATTATAAATAAAATTTCATTAGTGATTATGTATTATAGTTTTTGATTTATAATACACACACCAGACACTCATAGGAACATAAAAGAAAATGATTCGGTTATTCATCATTAACATTGGTTGTATCTGGTACTGAGACTAGAGAACATTATTTTATTATTTTGTGCTTCCTTATATATAAAGCTTTGTAACACAAACAAAAAAAAATTACAAATATAAATTTGTCACAGAATACATCCATGTATAAGTACAAAAAAGAATTAAATTTAATATTTAAAGTTTCTAAAAATATTTTCTGGGCACATAGCATGGACTAATTCAGTTTCAATAAAATTTAAAAAAAAGGTATTTTTGATTAATAATTTTTCCCACTGTGTTCTTTGATGGTACTAAGGATTAAGATAAAGAGAAATAATTATATTTTAAACAAAGATATATTGCTCTGCATTCTACCACTATAACAAAATAACATATCAAGAGAAAAGGTCTAAATTGCCTCAAGGCTTTTAGTTTGGTTTTTGAGACAGGGTCTCACTCTGTAGCTCAGGCTGGCCTCCAGTTTACAATGATCCTCCTTCATCAGCATCTCAAATGCTAGGATTACAGACAGGAGCTATCACCTCCATCTCTGGCCCATGTTTTCAGAGGTTCCAGCCTTTGGCATCACTCTGTGATCCTTTGCTCTAAGACCTTCCACAAGCCCCAATCTCTGAAACATCCCATGTCTCCAAACACACCACCCCGGGGATCAAACCTTTAACATTAGACAGCCAAAGTCTAACAATGGAGTTTAATAGAAGCTCAAGAAAGCCTTCCATCACCTTCTAGAGAAATTCAATTTCACTTCTCAATCTCCTCACATCCACCATTCTAACATCTTGAGAGTCAAGATGTTTAAACCTCCAGAGAAGTCTGTCTCGGGTTCCAAGAAGCCCCTTGTGTTAAGATCCCAGCACACCTGCTGAGTCTCTCCAACTGTGGTCCTGAGCTGCTGATGTCATCACCACCTTCTGTGGTAAGAAGGAATCAGTTACTTTAAACAAAAATCTATTCTTTCATTCCCTTGAATGCTAGGCTCATTCAATTTTAAATTATTACATCACTCTTGACTTGATCTTATTTAGAATAGGCCACCCACGTTTTCAATGGATCATTGCATCTGTTCATTTTCTCATTTTGTAAATATGCACTGAAGGCTGACCACTTATCAGTCAATTATGTCGATAGTTGAGGAATATTAACTATAGACAACATTAACTAGCCTTTGACTCTAAGGAAAAATACTTACATAATATAATAAATTCTATAATATTCAATAAAGTAAAATGAACATTTGTAGCAATGAGAGATTGCATCCATGCAGAAGCACATGGTAGGGGATGTGCAAAAACAATAGGCCAATATTGAGACTCACTTAGTACTTGGCATGTGTGCTGTGGGGAGTTTATGTTTCCTTTGTGTCTCTGGAGGACATCACCTACAGTATCACTGCGGCTTACTCTCACAAACATTGCTCTTCTCACAGTTAACAGCGAGCACAAGAGCAGAAACGGCGCATGCCCAGTTTATGCCATCTTCTTATTTTATTAGAACATATGCATGTGATACTTACATTCAAATCTTTTTTCTGTTGTGTAGGAAGAAATCCTTAATGTGTCTTTCTATAACTTATATTACCAATAAACATTTGGATCGTTACTTCTCGTGTTCATAACAGAAGAAGAGGAAGAGAGAGGTTAAAATGAGCTCATGAGGCCTAGGGAGATGATTCAGCATATACAGGTACTTCCTGTACAAGCATGCAGGCTGTAGTTTGAATCCTCAGTGTCCACTTGGAAGGCAGAGGTCCCTGGAGAAGGCTTGATAGCTAGAGTAGCTGAATTGCTGAGGCTTGGGTTCATGTGAGAGATCAGTCTCAACAGGGTAAAGAGACTGGGGAGGCACCAACAGCAATTGCTGGTCTCCACACTCGTCCATATAAGTGCATGCACACACATACTGCATACATGCATACACGCAGGCAAAAAATAAAAATAAAATAAATAAGCCGATAAACCTTGACAAAAGATTCTGGACATTTTGAGAAACCAGAAATAAGAAGCAAAATTAAAGCCACAGAAAACAAAGTTTGAAGGAACACCAGATATGAGAAACTGACAGGAAGTGGGTATGCATAAGACAGAAATAGAGGGAATTGGAGAGATGGCTCAGTGGTTAGAAGCGCTTGCTGCTCTTGAAGAAGATTAGGTTCAGAAATTCACATTGGGAGACTCAGTCATTTGTAGCTCCAGTTCCAGAGGATTCAACCCCATCTGGCCTCCTCAGACACTTGTACACAAATAGTGCAGCCAGAAAATAGGGCACACACATGTGCACATAAATACATAAGCTAGGCGGAGGTGGTGCATGCCTTTAATCCCAGCACTTGGGAGGCAGAAGCAGGCGGAGCTCTGTGAGTTCAAGGCAAGCTTGGTCTACAGAGTGAGTTTCAGGACAGCCAGGGCTGTTATTCAAGAAGAAGAAGGAGAAGGAGAAGGAGGAGAAGAAGAAGGAGAAGAAGAAGGAGAAGAAGAAGAAGAAGAAGAAGAAGAAGAAGAAGAAGAAGAAGAAGAAGAAGAAGAAGAAGAAGAAGAAGAAGAAGAAGACTGGTTATGAAACATACCCAGTCTGAAAAAAATCCAACAATGTGCACAAAGCTGAGGCCCAGGAAAATTAGTGGTCTGGTTCTGATCCATATCCAAAGGCCTGAGAAGCCAGGGAGCCATGTTGATAAGTCCTTGTCTGATCCCTGAAACCTAAGAATTCACAATACCAACTTCTCAGAGCAATAAAAGATAGATGTCCCAGGTGAAGCAGAGAGAGCAAACATGGCCCTTTCAGCTTTTCCTTCTATTTGGGCCTCTGTGGCCTGGACGCAACCTGCTCATTTCGATAATGATGATATTTACTCCATCTGCTGATTCAACTGCTAATCTCTTCCAGAAATATCCCCACAGAGGCAGCCAGAAACAGTTTTACCAGCTCTCTGGGTATCTCATGGCCTATTCAAGTTGACACATAAAATTAACCATCACAAAGAATATTTCTGGGAGATCTTGAAAGCCAAGGTAAGATTTTATAACTCATTTGTATTCAATACAGAGATTCCGAGTTCCTGTAATGACAAGCCACCTTATATCGGACTAACATTCCCAAAGAATATGAAAAACAACTGTTTGAAAGTATTAGAGAGTAATCAAGAGCAGAACGAAGAAGGGGAGATTTGATCCTCGAGAAAAGACCCTGAAATGGAAAATCCACCCTTCGTTTACTGACTGGGAAACTCAGCCCCAATGAGCTGTTCCGTTCTGTCCTCTTATTACACAATCTCAATGTAGAAGTCGGTGTTGTTATGAAGGTTAAAATCAAGGGATGAAATCCCAGAGAGAAAGGAGCCAGAAAGAAGCTCTCTTGAAAATCCCAATTGCTTAAGGCTTAGCTGATAATTGCTTATGAGAGGCGAGATTCCAGGTAACTGAGCAGGAGAAATCTAGACACCCTAAATGTCTAGATTGGATTTTACCTCCTGTGACAGAATTTTAAGAGTTACAGGTGCTTGATAAAAATTTTTGGTGAATGCCAGAACCATGCTTTAAGAAAATAAATACAAGCATTAAGGATTTTATCCTAGGATTTGAGAAAAATAGATATTCATTTAACTCTTAACTGGAACAAAATTAACACATTATAGAGAAATAATGACAAAATTTATATTTTGACCACTACATCCAATATATAAAGAAATACTAAGTATGAAAATCAACAACAACCAAATGTGATTTATAGCCAAGAGAAAATTAGGTAAAAGAAACAAATTCATGTCTGGTATGCAGACATTGTAATTAGATAACATAATTTAAAATGTGAAACATCTGCTGAGGGAATTATATAAAAAATTAATGAAACCAGAGAAAGGAGTAATTTCACAAAGATATGGAAATCATAAAGGTGCCAAAATGGAAACCCTAGAACAGAAAAAAAGCCAAAAAAACAGCATTTTATACTCAAAAAGTAATTTTAATTAACGTTATAGCAGACATGAACTCTAAGACAATCCAATGAAATGACTTAGTCTGAAACAGAGAGGAAAAAAATCCTGCAAAAAAAAAAATTAAAACTTTGCAGTGACTGTGGGATGACATCACACTGTCTCAAATCTGTGTGTCTGTGTGTCTGTGTGTGTGTGTGTGTATGTGTGTGTTATTTGTTGGGGGGTTTGTACATAGTGTGTAAGTCTCTGTGTGTCTGGTGTGTGTGTATGTGTGTGTTATTTGTTGGGGGGCTGTGGCTGTGGGTGTATGCATTCATGAGGTCAGAAGAGTATTCTTTCAGGAGTCTATTCTCTACTTGTATTTTCAGGCCTGGGTTTTCTCTTGTTTCTGCCTCATCCTGTGCTCCAGGCTAACTACCCTGTGGACATCTGGATGATTCTCCTATGTCTACCTCCATCTTGTCACAGGACCATTGAGATTACAAAGGACACCACCACACCTGGCTTTACTTTGACGTGGGTTCTGGGGATCAAACTAAGGCCATCGGGCTCACACAGCAAGCTCTGTAAATACTAAGCCATCTTACTATCCCCACCACCAAGTTCCAGGGAAGGAGGGAGGGTGGGAGGGAGGGAAGGAGGGAGGAATATGAAATAAGAAGTGGATACTCGTCTCCATTCCTAACTCAGATGCAATCTCCAATTGATTACCACTTGAAAATGAAAACCTAGTTTTCCCCAAGGCAGTCTCACGGGGAAACAATTCACTCTGAATGGCAGGCTGCATGGCCCGCAGTGGATGCAGACAGAAGATAAACGCAATGACATCTTTGAAGGGATCTTCTCTCATAATGTCTTGCCAGCATTTCTTCTTTTTTTAAAATCATATTTTATTTCTACATTTTCAATTTCTTTCTTCTTTTTAACTCTACAAGTCCTTTGGGTATATATTATGGCTAACCACTTAGCGTTTTTATGGGACTGTAGACAAGCAGGTTTCTATGTTTCTATCTGTTCCTTCTGCCTTTTCTTGGGCTCCTTTCCTTCTGCTATTTGCTTTTTGTCATATTTCAATGTGTTAGTTTTTGTTTTATCTTATTATATTTTATTTTGTTATTATCCCTTAGAAACCTGTGTGTTTTCTAATTCGAGACAGAAGACAGATGGGTCTGAATGAGGGGGGAGGTAGGTAGAAACTGGGAAGCGTAGAGGGAGGGGAACACATAGTTAGGATATATTATGTAAGAAAAGAAAGCTATTTTCAATTTTTAAAAAGTTTTAAAAAGGAAGATAAATACTACAAACTCAAAGGCAGTTCACGGAAGAAATCTAACAGTAAGTGAGAGGTCAAATGCCACAAGGTGTTCAGAGGAGCAAAGGTAAAAACCCAAACATCTGACTTTATTAAGAAATAACGAAAAACAAGAACAGTTCTTTTTCAAATTCCTTCTCCGTGAAACACCCTCAAAAAGGTTTACATTTTCATCCAAAAGGTTTAAACCTTCATTTAACTATTTTCAGGGCTGGGAAGATGGCACATGGTACATAACCAGCACCCACGTGACAGGTGTGGTGACACATTGGGAATCCCCACAATGGAAAGGCAGCGATGGTGAGATCCATGTGTACTGGCCAGTCAGTCTAGCTCTCTAGGATGGCTCATGAAGAACAGCACCGAGGCTGATCTCTGACTTCCATACTCACATGCACATGTGTGCATGGGAACACAGACACATACATGTGTTCACCTACACATCCCCACATACTCTCTCTTACAATATGTGTAAGGGAGACATCTTCTTAATCAAGAAAGATATTTTCCACAAACAAATCAACATTTTAATTCTAGGGGTTTTTTTTCCCCCTACCATTTTATTGGAAGATATGTATTCAAGGTCACTGCCACATAAATCTAATCCACAATCAAACAGGATGAGGTTATACTTTAATTCAACCTATATGTTAAATTATGTATCTTGGCACATTAAATCATAGCGTGTGAGCATCACCTTTTCTCTCAAGATACTTGTAGTAATATAATCAAAGACAGACATGATGCTAAGCAATTTTTTAAAAATATTTCTTTTCCTTACCAAAAATTGGTAACAAAAACCCCATACTGTGAGCTTTTGGCTATCCACTGAATTCACTGTAGTATTTAAAAGTGAGAATTAAATTTGTTCTGCTTGTTCTCAGCTTATGTTAAAACACATGCATACAGACACATGTATATCTTTAGTTTTATAGTTTTATGTATCTACAGAAATAAATTTACATATGGATACCACCACTACCACCCTATCCGACTCAGTGTTAGGTTTAATAGCTGTTTTAAAAGTTAATTTAACAAATAAGATGTTTAAAATGTGGAAGGAAGATATTCTAATTGTTTTTGAGACAGGATCTCACTATGTGGCCTAGATTATGTTGCTATGCCCAGCTGAAATTTTCATTCTACCTAAAGAAATGAAGACGTAAAAATAGTAAAAATATAAGTGAAAATAAAAGACTATTTTTCTTTCTTTTCTTAAAAGCATTAAAATTTATTAAATGTTTAAAGAAAAAACATAGTATATTTGATATTTATAATATTTTAGAAGTATAAAAACAATATATAGAAATTATAAATGGATTAACAGTTGAGAATCACTGCAAAATATTTGAAAAAATGAGCGGTGGAATGAGATGGAACCTCCTTTCCACTGCCAAATAGTCTCACATATCCCTGATGGTCTTCAACTTGCTATGCGGCCCAGGATAACTTTGAACTTCTAATCCTCCTTCACCTCCTGAGTTCTGAGATTATAGGTGTGCATCACCATGCCTGTTTTATGGAGTGCTAGGCAAGTACTCTACCAACTGAGCAGTATCTGTAGCCTACACTGTCTCTGGAGGTCATCTTTCAGCAGTAATCAGGACATAAGAGAAGCAGACTAACTGATCAGGGAAAATAAGTGATTCTAATGAGCATCTCGACTTTTGGAGATTGTGATGAGGAATGTATTGGTATCACTAAGAACACAGGGACTTTGATGATCAGAGTGAAAGATCATTGTCAGAAGACCAGGAGACAAAAGAAGAAGAAAAAGCCCATCTTTTAACTTGGTCTGCAGCACTATAATACTAAAAATCATAGCTAACTTATGCCACCCACATTTATTCATTTCATGAATTACTATTTAATATTTTATGGTAAAACCAGAACATGAAGTCATAAAATTTAGCACTTTCATTTCCCACATGGAAAACCTACATGTAGAGATCTATTGGCCTTAGTCATGCTCCAAGTACCTTCCCCACTTGAGGGAATTGTTAGTGATAAGCATATATAAGTCTGTATCTGCCCTGCCTGCTCATGTAGCTATGGTATATTAATGCTCACATACACACGCGCGCACATACACATACACATACATACACACACACACACACACACACACACACACACACACACCTAGCCAAAAGCTAGAAAGTATCTAAGCTTCCTCTCCATTTTAATCCAATTAGAGTGTATGACTCTCCAATTGTATCGGAGTTAAAGAAAGCTGAGAGCAAGGGAACTTATTGTCATTTTATCATCTAGAGAATAACTTGTCATTGAATAGATGGGTTTTTAAAAATTTGGATGCCTTTGCCTTTTTCCTAGTTCAAGATGCCCTTGGATTCATAAAATCCATCTCTCATTCCTCCAGAAGGCCAGCACCAGCATCCCTTTTCTGTCTTCTCTGGAAGGTATTGCCAAGTATCGCCATTCTCTCTACTCTGCTTTCAAGCACTCCAACCAGCTCCTTGGGTCAAATGCTCTTTCAGTGATATCATGAATTCTCAGAGATAAGAAAACCATGTTACAGATCCTAACACATCATATAGTTCATGACAGGTACTGATCGACATGAGAGGCTGGATTCTTTACCTTCACAAGAATGCAGAGTGCTTCTTAAACAGACTGGCTTGTGTGCTTGCATTTTCCAAAACAGAACCCTCCACATATCTATCAAACACAAAGCATATTATAATCAATGAACAAACTTAGAGTATCAGAACCCAAGTCTAGTCTATGAAGGCCTGATCCTAAGCCCAACCTTTGTTGGGATGAAGTCCAACACACCTTTCTCAGGATGGTCCCTTGGCCAAAGTGATTGAACCAACCTAACTGAAACACTAAATCTCTACTCAGGCTAGAAAATTTATTCTCTTAGCCAGAAGATTTTACTCTAACAATAGTGCCAGAATATTTATGTTTCTTTACGTGGTACAGGAGAGAAGAGCTAGTCAAAGACACGCTTCCTGGGGTCCAGTCATGCAGATGAAAACATAAAAAATATAGAATCAAGAAATTGTTAGAGTCAGATGTTTTTTTTTTTTTTTTCAGGAATGAAGAAAGTAATAATAGAAAAGATTTTCCTTAATTTTCATCATTATAATAATGTGTTCTGTAATAATGAGTTCGTGTTTCATTTGGTATCTAAAGCAGGCAGTAACACTGCAATCATCCCAAGGGGTTAATGTATATGTGACTTATGTAAGAAGGCCACCCCTTCATGTGTTTATATAAAAATCAGAATTTAAATTCTAATATACTGAGTACCTGAATGACATCTATGAATAAGAAAATAGAGCGTGACTGTTGATGGCACAATTTAAACATCAGTGTTACACATTGAGAGAAAAAATAATTGCATTCAGCCAAGACGATGTTCACGGCTGAAAAACGCATCGCATTTCTTTATCTTTGAGCTGGTTTACTTTATGTGTTTCTCTAGAGCAGAGTCATAACAGACCAAAAGGAACCAAATAGTGTGTGTGTTATTCTCCCCTACCCCCACTCCCTCCCTCCAGCCTTTGGGGAATAAGCTTAGATCTGAACATTGTGATGAAAGCAGCCTGGCCTTTGTTGCTGCTGAGAATCGGCATGAACGTGTTGATGGATTCTGCAGAGTCTGGTCACAGCCTGAAATCAGATGGAAAGCGGGAAACGCCTAACACAAAACATAAAAAATAGAAAAAAGAACAACAATGTTTGCAGTGCAAGTTCTTATCTTTCTGACATTAATATGTTTATTTTAATCAAATCTTGGGGGAAAGAAAAGTATCTGAAAATCAATGGAGAATTTTTAAGAGTATGTTACAGGAACAAGCACACCCCTTCCTAGAGTGATCTACCAAGCCTTGACCTTCATAGTATATCAGCTCATGAATTTCCTTCAATCAACTTACCTTTCAAATATCTATTCAGAGAGACGTCTCCAGCCAGCCCTAGCTGTGAGCTCAGCCACTACTCCCCATCACTTGACCCCCACTCTGTTTCCATTCAGACCAGTAAAAACCAATGTCTAAATCTCCTTAGCTTAAAAGACAGCCCTGTGAAAGTCTACGGAGGGACTCTCCCAGACTGTCACCCTGCTCAGTCCTTTGCAAAACAACTGCCCCCTCAAGGAAACGTCAAAGCCTGGAAACAATGTTTCTACCCAGAAGCCACAGATCACGCTCACTCCCCCTTCCTTGTCTAAAGCCCCACCTGGCTCTAAAACTCGAAGCAATCAGGCAAATTCCATACCCATATGTATCCAAGTGGATACAGTCATGTCTGACTCATCAGGCTTCACTGATCCTTTTGACACCTTTCACCTAACAGCACGAAGATTTTGTTTGTTCTCGCGTGCTTTCATCAGGATATAGGCATCGCGAGGTCGGGAACCTTGTCTATTTTGTTCACAGCAGTATCCACAGATCTGAGAACACAGATTCCTGATGAATTCTTGTTGGACAAACAAATAACAATGCATGAAATTTTTCAGAAAGCAAATGCCAAGAGCAAGGGCTGACGGGAATCAGCAGCTGATATAAAAGGGAGGGTGAGCACGGTCAGAAATGTACCTGAGCAGGGAGTTTTCACAGCCTTGCTTCAGTGACCCAAGGTAACTAGATCTTCCTGCCTCATAAGAAGTTTAAAAAATCCGGATTTATAAATGTAAGATCTAAATTTTTTTAATGTGGCGCAGATGTTTTCAGAACCACATGCAGGTCATAGCCACTAAATATGTACATCTTCAGCTTTGGTGTAGGGCCAGAAGCTGAAGGTGTACATTGAGAAAACTCCAAAGGTCATGCAAAGTAGAAAAAGAAGGAGAAGAAAAACAGAATGTTCACAACCAACGCCCCGCCCCCCATCACCTAAGCAGGAACTGGGAGGGGTCCCTGCCCCACCTCCTCACCTCCTGTCCCTGCGCCTCTTCATCCAGGAATTAGAAAAAGGATTCCTTTCACTTATGGAATGACTTTCCTTTCTTCATTTTTGGATACTCATGAAAAGAAGAAAAGTGGCATGGTGGTGCATGCTTTAGATCCCAGCACTCTGGAGTCAGAGGCAGATGGATCTCTGTGAGTTCAAGGTCAGCCTGGTATCCAGAACAGCCAGGGATTCATATGGAGACCCTGTCTCAAAAAAACAAACAAATAAATTCTTGGGCTGGAGAGATGGCTCAGAGGTTAAGAGCACTGACTGTTCTTCCAGAGGTCCTGAGTTCAATTCCCAGTAACCACATGATGGCTCACAACCATCTATGATGACATCTGGTACCCTCTTCTGTATACTGTATACATAATAAATAAAAAAATAAATAATATTTTAAAAAAAGAAGGTAGTCAGCCCTGCTTTAGTATTGTGTCTTATGTAATGGTCTCTAAATAAATAAATAAGAGTCCATGGTAAAGATCTCCAAAGTGAAAATACTTAAACAACAGTTATGTTCAAAATAACACTGTAATCTAAAAAAGCTCCTAACTATTTCTTATAACAATTGGATCAAGGCAGGAACTCTCCTCTATAGCTAATAATCTGATCTGGTTACATAATGAGTCTTTCTTTTCTTTGCCCTGAAGTTGAACTTTGTATATGGAAGGGCTGCCAAACATATTTTCATGAAAATGAAATGCTGTTTTTCAACTGTATCACCGAAGAGGATCCAATTCAGTTGAAGTGTGCAAAAAAAAAAAAAAAATCAAACGTCTATTTCCTTGAACCTCGCTTGAGGTAGTTTTATGTACGTTCCATTTCTATTCTCTAAGGAGAATTATTACAAAGTAAGACCAGTCAAAATGAAAGTGTAATTGTTGACTATAGAAGCCCCAAGCCTTTTCTTGGGTATTCTTCGGTTATAGAATCAATAACAAAATGCCCAGATACTCCAGTCAAAGACACAGCACTGGATCCAAGAGGAACTGCTTTTCTAAGGAAATGTTTGAAGTAAAACAAATCTTATGAGATTAGAGAAATGTAAGTAAGATGCTTACTGTATAAGCATGAAGGCCTAGTTCAGACTTCTGTACCCACAGGCTATGCTCTTATACATGAAGCCTGCATAGCACTGCCCGTCCATAATTCCAGCTCTAGTAAAACAGACAAGAGAATCCCTCAAACTTACAGCCAGTTTAGCTGCATAGGCAATCTCCAGAATTAATAAGAGACTGTGTCACAAAAATAATATAAACATCTCCTAAGGAACCACACACGCTCATACACATGTACACACATGACATATAAAGATCAATGTCCACCTACATATTTATAGAGGATACTACCACCCTTCCCTTCAGAAGTCTCCAGAACAACCCCAGCAGCTACTCTCTCTCTAGGGCCCTACCCTTTTAGATTGCTACATCAATGTCTGGCATATATTGGTATTAATTCTATCATAAACTGGAGAAACAAAAACTTCTCCCTGTCCAAACCGTTCTGTGCTTAAAGTCTTCAGGACATACAAGGACCTGGCCTTCTTCAAGGGCTACTCCACAGAACTGGAGAGAGTGACTTTTTGGTGCGAAGTAAGTAAGGCTTCTCTAGTCCTTGGTTATTAGAACAAAATTACTAAGACTAAAACTGGAACTCTCAACCTTGGAGACGTGAATGAAAATCTTACAATCTCTGGAGATAATTTTTGAACAAAATAAAAGTGTTTTAACAGAGTTCTACAATTTGTTTACTTTTAGAAGTTCAAATATTATTTGGCTATCAAAATAATTAACAACATTATTTCTCTAAATTACTCTTCAAAACCATCACTTATTCTACAAGGAATAAATAAGATGTTTTTGATATTCCTTTTTATGTACAAAAGCAAAAATTGCCAACAGGTCACCTACTGGTTGGATGTCTATAGTTGTACTGTTTATTAAACTGAATTAGATCTAAAGGTCCTAGATGACCAGGTGAGAGCAAGATCAAAACTTCCAAAGAAGAAGCAGAAGGGAATGGGTAAGGCCAGTTGATAGAAGAGTGAGAGAGAGCTACCAATATGAGGAAACTGTCCTCATCAGTATGCTCACACACAAAGAAAGGAAATAATGGGAAAGAAGGAAAACAAATTTGAGTTTAAGTTTTAAGTTACAGAGAAATGATTTTTAAAACCTGGGAAAAAATATGCTTAGGTCTTTCAACAATAAATTATGGAAAATCTTTCAAAAATAACAAGAAATAATAAAACTCAACAAATATATAAGACATCAATTTGTAAATAAGAAAAAAAGAACCATTAGGAACCTTGATCACAAACAAAATGAAACAAAAAACAGAGCTAAGATTTAAATAACTCAACAGCCTGGGAAAACAAAATTTACATGAATGGGAAAGCTGACATCAGCACCCAGTTTCAAGAAGTAAGATTAGAATTACCAAAGGTAAGTCTACAACATAGAAACTTAACACAACACATGAGCCTCTAAATAACTATATGATTGAAATCTCCTAGCTCTAAAGTATACATGTGGCATCACAACAGAAAACTACGCAGTGGCCATCTAGAATGGTGGAGGAAGCAGGAAAGAAGGAAGGATTCAGAAAGGGTAGAGTTGACTTTGAGGGAGAAAAATGAGTTTATTAACTTACACTGCTGCTTTCAGAGATTGGCAAACATCAAAACTGAACAAAATTGTATGCTATAGACATGCAGAATGTCGGTTCTATCCCCAGAGAAGCTATTTTAATGTTTACCCTCATAAGATCAACGAAGAGACAGAGAGAGAGAGGCTACAGGAAGTCAAGAATCTGCACAGTGGAACTAAAGAGATAGTTCAGTGGTTATGTGTGCCCAATGCCTTATTAGTTTATTTTCTAATGCTGCAATAAAACAGTAACCAAAACAACTTGGGGAAGAAAGGGTTAACCTGACTTGCATCAAGTTCTTCTTCAGAATGTATTAGTTGGCACTGCCAAAAGTATGTTTAATTAATTCTTCTTTAAGAATTACCTTCAGTATTTATTTTATCATTATTTTAGATTTATTTATTTATTATGTATACAGTATACAGAAGATGTACCAGACGTCATCATTGATGGTTGTGAGTCACTATGAGGTTGCTGGGAATTAAACTCAGAATCTTTGGAAGAACAGTCAGGGTTCTTAACTTCTGAGCCATCTCTCCAGTCCAGGTATTTATTTTTTTAGACTAAAAATATTTTAAATTATATATGTGAAGGCATCAGAATTTCTAGATATAAATAAATTCCATTGTGAAACTAAAGGGAAAAATCAACTCATCACCTCAGAAAGAAAAAAATTCAAGAGCAATAAAAACTTGTTTGTAATTTAAAACAGGAAAACATTCAGTGAGGGGGGGGCTTACTTCAAAATAGTATTATTTCAAAATTTTAGGAACATACATTACCAGTGAAATTTTAGGAGAATTCTAAAAGTATTGATAATATGACAAAAAAAGCTTCTCTCCTTTCTATCTATATTTATAGTTTGAGAGTTGGAGATATCGCAAGGAAAGAACTTCTGTATTGAAATTTCCACTTGTTATCATCTTGTACACTACACTCCCAAGCCACAATAATTGGTTGTACAAGTTCTTATGCCATCGAATACAATCTAACACACTATGCAATTTGCTTATTATACTCATTTAACATTTCCTAAATTCCCTTAGTAGGATGTAAGTTCCTTCCAGCTGAGATCTATGTTTCGATCACTGCTGTACCTTGAGGAAAGCTCAATGATTATTTTCCATTGAGAAGTTATGATTCAGCAGCCAAAATGAATGAGGTAGATTTGATAAATGATAAACAGATCCCTTTATAAAACAACTGTTGGATATAAAAAAACATGAGGAATTAAGGCTCCTGCCACAGTGCCTTTCCTGGGAAGTTCAAAAGCACACAAAGCTTTATGTGTTTACAGATATTAATAGCTACACACATAACAAAGGTTTAAGTGTGTAAAAGAAGAGTATTTAACATCAGGATAGAATTACCTCTAAGGAGAGAAATGCCTCATTCTGAGTATGGTCACCTTAATTTTGTCTTCATCACAGTTTTTTGGGGTCATATGGAGAAACTTACCTGTAGTAAACCATTCCTTAGGAAGGAGAATACCAAGGCAGCTGTACAGGCTGTGTCTGCTACATGCACAGTATGTGTGTTGGCCCAGATTTAAGAGCAAGTATGTCAGGAAAAAGCTTGAGCTTGAGAAAGATGTCAGGTGTAGAGGTCAGTGTAGTCCTTCCGGGTTTTGTGTTTGTGGTTTATTTGTTTTTGTTTTTTGTTTTGGGTTTTGGGTTTTTTTTTTTTATAATTACTAGGAAGAGGGAAAACAGGCATTGAACAACTTGTTTCTTTGCCTTAACTTTTTCCCCTTTCTTTAAATTTAATCAATATGAAAGCAAAAATAATTATTTTTTTTAAAAAAAAACTTTATTTATTTATTTGCCTTGGTGTTTGCCTGGAACTGGAACTACAGACAGTTGTTAGCTGCCACGTGGGTGCTGGGAATCGAACCCGGGTCCTCTGGAAGAGCAGACGGTGCTCTTAACCACTGAGCCATCTCTCCAGCCCCTGAAAGCAAAAATAATTATTAATATGTACATAAATTAAAATATCATTTTAGTCCTTTGCTGACAAGTAGATCTTTTTTTTTTAAGTATGAGTCCTTTTCTTCCTTACATTTTCCTTTCGGGACAGACCTTATGATCTAATTTGAAACCAATAAAAAGTTGTCATTCTGTGCACCAAACCCCGGGATGGAGTCTTTGTCCTTAGTAATGACTCTGATATTGTTGTGTTTTTTACCTTAAGGACTTCCGGGAGATCTAGGTGCCAAAAGAAGGTGTGGATGGAGAGGAGGAGATGAAGAGAGAGAAAAAGAACATAGAGAAGGGGGTAGGGAAAAGAGTAAAGAAGGGAGGGAGGAGAAAGGAGAGCGGAGGGAGGGGGAAGGAGGGAGGGGGAAAGAGGAAGGAGTGGGGGACGACAGCCAACCTTCCCCTTCAGTACCAAGTCAGCCAGTATCACCCAGTTTTCAGGAACGACTTCCTCAGTTCTCTTCTTTGGCCTCAAGATTTGTCTGCGTCTATGATTTCCCCATGCTGTTTGCTCTTTGCAGCTAGGAAATGGTCGTCCCATATGTTTAGGTATTTGTATCCTCTCTAACAAGTGGCAGAAGAGACCATCTTCCTGTTGACTGTCCACCAGTATTGACATCCTTGAGGTGTGTCTCCATCCACTTCCTACTCAAGTCTGAGCAATCTTCTATAATGTTTCCTTATCTGTGGCCTCTGCCATCTCCTCTGTTCTTCAGATATCTCTTGAGTAGCCTGATTAATTACTCGGTGTCCTGGAAGTCCTTTTGGAGTCAACAACGGGACCCCTTTGCATTCCATCCAAGGAACATGAAACTGCTTTTTCTTGACATAGCCTTCTATGGCTCTCACTTCTCCATAGTGGAACACAGACCCAATGGAACAGACCCTTTGCTTTCCCCATTAGCAAATTAACAAAGGCATCAAGGCATTGTCTGAATTTCTTTCCTATTACACGTTAACTTGTTGTTCAAGTCAAAGCACAAAGATCTAAAAACTTAAGTGGTTATTTAAGAATTTTAAAAAATATATACACTGGGCCTGCTCTGGTAGTATATGCCTTTAATTCCAGCATTCAGGTGACAGAGGCAGGTCGATCTCTATGAATTCAAGGCTAGCCGGGTCTACATGGCAGGTGCCAGGGCAGTGAGGGCTAAATAAAAATAAAAAATAAAAAAAAAAATAGTACATAGGAAATTTGGGGACCTTGTGTCAATAGCAAAGACACTCATTTGGAGCCTGAAATGATGTTCACAAATGATTGATGCCACATGTATTTACAGTTTATAATCATCACAAAGTATGAAGCAGTGTTAAGTAGGTTTTCTAGTTCTTGCTATTGCAGTGAAGTGCCCTGACACAAAGCAATGTAGAGAAGCGAGAATTTGTTCAACTTATAATTCCATCCCTACAGTCCATTACTGTGAGTAAGTCAAGGCAAAAACTCAACACAGTAACATCATACTCGAGAACAGAGACAAAAATCAATGTGTGTTTATTGCTCAGCTGGATTGATTTTTTTCACTGATACAGATCAGGGTCGAACCTGTGATGTGATGTGGTGGTCCATGTTCAGAGTGAGTCATCTTTTGTTTTGTTTTGTTTTGTTTTGTTTTAAAAAAAAAAAAATCCAGCTAGGTTCAGTGGCACAATTTTAATTCAGCACTCAGGATACAGAGATAGATGCATCTCTAAGTTTGAAGACAACCACGCTTACAGCAAGTTCCAGGACAGAGAAGCCCTGTCTCAGAAGAAGAAGAAAGAAAAAAGGAAGGGAGGAGGAGAAAGAAGAAGAAAAACAAAAAGAAGGAAAAGGAGGAGAAGATGACGACGTCCCTACTGGCATGCTCACAGACCAACCTGATCTAGGCAATTCCTCACTGAGGCCCTCTGCCCAAGTGATCCTTGTGTCAAGTTGACTATTGAAACTATGCAGCAGCACATGCCACAAGGAAAAGTGCCTCTGCCTACCAGCCTGTTTACCTAAACTTGGTCCATGTAGGTTCTCCTTAAATGGCCTCTGGTGGCCCCTGTGCTATGCCTAGGCAGCGGTGAGGAATGCCAGCTACATGACTCTAGGGATCTGTATGCTGTCGGGAGAGTTACTGGGAAACTATAGGCATTCCACTAGCTTAAAGTAGGAGCAGAGCTCAGCATCCTCTGTGATGAGAGCAGAAGGCTGCTTTTGAGGACCCGTGAAGATGATGTAACCAGAAGCAGCTCATTAATCTCATTCTAAGTCTTAAGTTCCAAGTCACAGTAAATCAAAGCAAAATGAGTTTCCATGGTACAAAGCTAGAGACCAATTTTTACGGTGCATGAAACATTTTATGACTTCAGAATTTATTGTAACGAACTACCAAAAATTTGCTTGCTTTTTCAATAATTATTACATAAGCCCTTGATTACACTTAGAAAGACCTCAGCTAAGTCTGAAATTTAATAAATATAAAATTTGGTTCCTCTTTAGCACATGAAGGCAAGCTGCTAGTTAGAAAGGAGTGGGGGAATGGGTGAAGAAATGACTCAGTGGTTAAGGGCACTTACCCTCTGTCAGAGGACCAGAGTTTGGGTCTCAGCACCAACATGGAACAGCTTGTACGCCCTTGAAACACCATCTCTAAGGGATCCAGTACTCCTTGCTGCCTTCCGAAGAAAAGATCTAGCAGCCACGCTGTCTAACGGGTAACCATTAGACACTCAGAGCTGCCAGCATTATGTAGTGAACTCTACTGAGTAGCTGATTGTTTTTTAAGGTATTATTCTATTTCAACCTAATATAATGTCAATAGCTACCGGCTTCCATATTGAATAAAGAATCTTGGGACCATACATTGTTATCTGAAATAAACCATCATTTTATTCTTCATAGAAGAAATGTAACTGAGGGTGTAAATCTTAGATTTGTTTACAAACACTTTTCAACTGTGGCATCAGCTTCTGAGCAAGACCCTGAGGTCAGCAGGAGAGTGTTAGCCTCAGCCCTATTACTCATAAGAAAACTGACACACTAGTACATATTAGATAGATGACTTAGGTGGCCTGTGACTCCAACTACTTACTCTTTACGCTGGTTGTGAGAAACTAAAGGGATATGGACCTTATCAATAAGCTGCTGTGAAATTAAGGGGTTTTCAGCATAGCCAGGGCGGGGCCTAACTGGCACAGTGCTCTGCCAGCCATGGACATCCTTTGCTCCTTTATGCTCTTCCCATCATCTGTTCTCTCTGTTTCCATTGTCTGAAACACGCTTGTTCTTCTGCATCACGTGATCTCAAGTCAGACACTTGCCTGTATTAAAATGGAAATTTTTATATAACAATTGAATAAAGTATTTTAATAGTAACAGGTTTTCTCTGTCTTTAGAAAATGTGTTGGAACTTGTAAGGAAAAAAAATCTATTTTCTTGTTCAAATTAGCATAATGAAATATATTAAATTGAATATGTATGATGGATCACAGCTTAGAGAAAAAATGAATTGCACATCCCAGTGTCTAGTCAGTGTGCAGACATATTAATGAAGGTGCCATAAACCTGCTTTTATGATAAGCCTACACAGCAGGTACTCTGCTAGAGAGATGAGACTCATGTCACTGAGAGAGACCCCAGTACTGCTAAACAGCTTATGTTTTATACATTTACATTGGAAAGGCAAACGTTGAAATTGGCTATCCAAAACCTAAGCCTGTGGTTTCGTGGATTCTCGATAATTGAAAACAGGACTTGAGTGCACTAAATCCACCTCTTCCGGGCTCCCTGCCATAACCTGCTCCAATCTGAAAACACTTGTTTTAAAAGAAGCCCCTAGCACAAAGACAGAAGGGACAGAAGCAGAAAAGAAGAGAAATTATCATCAATACACTGTACAAAACATACTTGCAACTCGCTAAAATATTCTTTGCTCAGGTTGCTCATCTGCTAATAACATTTCAGGTCTACAAAATAATAAAGCTTCCTAAGCCATCTAGCTGGCTTTTGGAAGCAGGAGAGGCAGACAACCTCTGTGCGCAAGAGTCAGACCATTCATTGCCAATGCCACCCTCAAGACCCCCCCACCCCATGAAGCCAAGTTCATGAACTTTGGGAACCCAGATATAGGAACTTTCTGCTATAGGCAGATAACACCACAAAGACCATTTTTAATTCTGATGTCTGGTATGCATCACCAATGTTACAAAGTCTTTGAATGTTGACAAAAGTGGTACAAAAGACGGCAGACAGAAAGAAAAGTTACAGACAGGAAAGCTGTAAGATGCAGTGTTCTTCGGTAGTCCATCTGAAAGGCTTCAGCTGGCATATAACATGTAAGACACAGTCTAAAAGAAAAGTCTGGAAAATTAATGGAATGCAAGTTTTATGTGACATGGATGTCTTCTGAGATAAGACACAGAGACTGAGGGGAGGTGGTCTGTTTTTCTGCTGAGGTTTGGTGAAGGATGGAGAGCTGGGTAGAAATGGGAACGGAGTTGATAATGGGCGAAGGCATGGAGAGGACCCACTACAGTGGCTTGTTCACATATTTTTTCTGGCCTCTTTGTGTGGTATTTCTCCCTCTTGGGTATCCAAGTCCTCTGGAATCACCACCTTCATGCCAGAGAGAGAGAGACAGAGACAGAGACAGAGACAAAGACAGAGAGGAAGCAACCTCCAAAGTTTTATGGAGGGCTTATATTGAGAAAGGGTCTGGGGTCTATGACTGCCTTAAATAAAAGGAATCATGACGGAAGTGTCAGAGGAAAACAGGGGTGGCAGAAAGGCCACCTGCACCTTACCCTGAGCCCTGCCTGTCTCCTTCACTTCAGTGTGATCATTATACCACAGTGTCACACTTTGGAGTGTCAGATTTTGATTCTCCCAACAGAGAATTTTGAGTTTTGATTGAAACAGCAGCAAATGAACCTAAGTGGAAAATACTAATATTTGGCTGTTATTTTGACCAGGAGATATAAGCTGAGTTAAGAATTACAGATTGCATAAGAATTATTTACACTTTTTAATGATTTTACTCATTTAATTCTTTTACTCATTTTAATGAAATATTTCTGTTATTAAATTTTGTTGATTTTTTCCAATAAAAGCATATAAATTTTAACATTTACTATTTTTCAATGTTTTTTGTTTTTAATGAAGGGAAGAAGAAAAGGAGGGGAAAAGAGGGGGTGATCAGTACATGAATGCACAATTTTGGAGATAATTGAAATTTATTTTATCCCATTTTTTCTTTATTCCATAACATAATTATCGTGAGTAAAATAGATCTCCTTTTTCATTTGATCTTACAGGGCTTTTTGTTTTTGTTTGTTCGTTTGTTTTCAAGACAGGGTTCTCTGTGTAGTCCTGACTATCCTAACACTCACTCACTCACTCTATAGATCAGGCTAGCCTCAAACTCACAAAGATTTACATGTCTCTGCCTCCCAAGTGCTGGGATTAAAGGTGTGCACCACCACTACCTGGCTTATTTTTTATTTCTAAAATGTGTAGTACTATTTTAGCACCTTGAATTTATTATACTACAATTGTTCTCTCAGCCTAATTTTAATTGTTAAAGATAAGTAGTTAAAGGAATTTATCCATCTTGATAAGATAAAGCTCAATCATTCTTTTTAACTACTGGAGAGTGTCCTGGAATTGGTGAGCTTCAATTTATTGACTCCTGTTCATGAACATCTTGGCTGTTCTGTTGTTTATAACACACACACACACACACACACACACACACACACACACACACACACACACCATGACTATTCTTGTACATATGTTCTTATGTGTTTGGAGAAGGCTTTTTCTCTCGTGCCTAGGAATGTTTGTTGGCTTCTTATGAGGCACATCTGTAGCTAGTCCAGATGTGCATCTGGATCCAGATACATATGGATAGATGCTATTTAAGTGACTGGCTAGTGTTCTCCATCCATGTCCCTTTTCCATCTACTCACAACAGTCATCCTATAATTATATGTCACATCACATCACCCTTTGCTCAGATCCCTGCCATGCCACCCTGCTTCACTCTGAACAGCTGGCAAGTCCTTAAATGATCCAGCTTGTGTCTGCTATGACCTTCCTGCCCTTACTTGCTCTTCTTTAAAAATATTTCCCCACTCTAGGGAATTTGTCTCTGCTTATGTATCTGAAAGTCTTCATTTATAAAAACACGCCTCACAATGAGATCATTCACACATTCAGTGGTCCTTCACTCATTGACTTTGGCCCCCATCATAGAACCAGTATCCTTTGCTACTCAAGGATAAATACCCCCAATGTGTTACTTAATTTATCATATATTCTAATATTATAGCCACATAAAAACATGAGATCAGAGGTGTTTACCTGATATGGTCACTAATGTGCTCCAAGCCACCTACAACAGGATCCAATGGTTCTAGGCATGTTCTATCTGCATGAACAATGTACAGCTATCATTCCATGTCATTCTTTGTAGGGCAATGTCCAAATATAACATTGATATTTTATTGCTAAGGCATGGGGACTAAGTCTGCCCTATAAGCAGGATCAGAGCTATCTTTTCACTGCTTCGTCCCTAGTATTAAGAACAATGCCTGGGCTGGAGCAGATGACCCAAACAATTTGCTAAACAAATGGTTGGGTGGAGATTCTTTGAGAATTTTACCCTGCAATTTGGAAGTTAATTGTGCAGAAAGTTAAGTCTATCCAGGGCTCTGTGATTCAGGCATGCAAAGAGCTTCTGCATTCATCACTGGACCCTAAATCACCCAGCTGGAGGCCTTCCTTAACACTCTCCCTTTAAAAATTCCCTTGAGAAAGGAGAGCATGGGAATTTTCTGAATATCTGCCTCAAGATAAGAATCTATCAGGGGAGATTCCTAAAGAATTCTTGACCTAATCCCTAAATCCCTATCTCTGGGAGAGAATCGTGGGAAGAACCCCAGGAATTTTAATGAACAGGTGAGTTAGGAAAACAAACCTTTGCAAACAGGCACAGCAGCTCGTAAACAGTTGAGTGAATGTCACCAGCAAGGAACAGGGCCCCTCATAAACGATGCTTAATGTAAGGACAGAAGAGCTGACAGACAGACAGATAGACAGACAAAAGCACTTTGGTGTGTTTGATGTGGGTCCCACAGAGCCTCTCCGCTGGACCTACCTAACATGGCTATTAGGGACTCAGGGAGTTTGGGGGTGACTCATAACTCTGTGTTTATGAATTAGTCAGAGATATCACAACCAGAAGAAGGGAGGTTGCTATCCACCCATCCTAAGCTGCTTCTAAGATCCTGATTGCTTCTATCTCATGAGATGAGCAGGAAGAGCACAATGTAAAGACCTGGACCACACAGAAAAGGGAGAAGAAGCACCAAGACAAATGCCAGAGCCACTCATGTTCCTACAGGAACAAGCCTACAAATGTTTGTTCATTCTACTAAGTGATGCAAGCCTTCCTGGGTATGCAAATTATCTGACAAAAAGATGCCTGTTTGCAATACATTCTACCAGATAGTGACATATGTATCAGTGTTCAAACTACAGCCTTTAAAACACAGTCCTTGTGCAAAGAAAGGTTTTAACTTCTCCACAGAAAGCTTGCCATTCCTCTGGCGTCTCTGATAAAGTTAGTCAACAGATGCAGTCCTCAAACACCTGTGCTTTGGGTCCACTTTCTAAAATCTTCCCAACAAAGCACACACACAGAGAGAGAGAGAGAGAGAGAGAGAGAGAGAGAGAGAGAGAGAGAGAGAGAGAGAACCTAGTGGGAAAAGACCTATAATTTGATCAAATGAAAACTCTCCGTTGCTAAATATAGCACATACCTCAGACACGCACATGCTTTGGGTCATCTTAGTTATTTCATATTTAGCTTCTGGGGTGGTAGAGTAAGGGGTATTTTAGAGACCCTGTGGGATTTCACAACTCTTTGCAGAAATCAGCACATGTTTATTTAAGAGTGGGCAAAATGCTTCCCATCTGTTAGCTTTCTCAAAATGCTGACAAGAACATTCCAATATCCAGCTTGAGCCCTTTACTTCTCCGTCTTTTCTCTATTTATTCTGACCGAGTGAGGAGCTGTTGTGATGATCAAAGGCAGATGATGATGCTTGAATATTCTAATGTGGTGTTATAAGCAATGAAACCACCCCAAGGCTTCAGGTTCTCGGGTGTTTTTGCCCATCTGTGTATGATTCACCCAGCACTGTCTCCTCCTAGGACTGGTCTTGAGTGTGTATTGTTCTTGGCATTTCTGCTCTCAAAGACACTCCAACAAGCAGGCAGACTCCCCTGTGTTCTTCCGGAAGAAGTGGAGTGACCTTTGGGAATGCTGTCTACTTCCTTCCATGGTACAAACACTCAACTCAGAAACGAAGTCTTTGGAATCCTTGGATAAGCCAGGGGTGAAGTTCACTGTGCTCCATGTTGAGGTTTTAGTTCTGACCCCCAGTGTGTTGTCTCACCTGCCTCTGTTCCCTTCTTTGCCCCTACACTCATTTCCATCTTAGCTTAGCTGATCTAAACTCATCTAGCAACCTTTTCCAAATACTCAGAGAAGCTGGGCTGGAGAGATGGCTCAGCAGTTAAGAGCACTGACTGTTCTTCCAGAGGACCTGAGTTTGATTCCCAGCATCCATGTGGCAGCTAACAAATACTCAGAGAAGTAACACCCTCCCTCTAGCATTCTATGGGATCTGTGATTCTCCTTCACAGAGTTTCACACAGTTCTGATTGTGTCAGAATATAGTCAAAAGACTGATGTGAACAATGCCTTGAGGAACTGTGAGAGGGGATCCAGGAAAAGGGCACAGGGCCTTTTTACTTCAGGTGCATTTTGTTCACTGCGTTGTTTCTGGACATGATTCTGTGCCTCCTGTAACAGACATTTACATTTAATTCATAAGATATGTATATTCCTGTTAAATGTCAGAACATAGTTATAGAGCCCAATCTGTACCCTGAATGTGGATATTGCTTTCTGTCTTACTTTTGTGCTTTGTCAGATAAAATCTATAGTATGTGCCAGGCAATTGTATTTAAATTGGTCTGTCCTGAGAAAGTTCTAGGAAAGGGCTGCTCTGTCAATATTTAGTATGTGCTTGTTGGCATTTATTTACATGCTTTTCTGATCATGTGTTTCTGAACTCAACCTTCCTTGGATCATTGGGGTTTTTTGTTTATTTGGTTTTTGTTGTTGTTACCTTCATGTATAAAAGTACATTGAAACTGAAGTAAAGTTGTCTACACAATTAGACTGTAGTCTGCCTCATTCTTTCAGGGCCTCAGATCCCAGGTCCAGCAGAAAATATCTGCATAGGTTGGCTGAAAAGTCAACAGGATTGTTCATTTTCCCCCTGTAATTACTTTTTAAAATATCTATTAAAGTTCTGATAGAATTCTAAAATGGCCTCCAACATCCCCATCTTGTGTGCCCTTTTCTTGGTATAGACATGGTCTGTGGATACAGCCAAGTGCCCTCCCTGGGGTTAGGAACTGCTATCTGCTAAAAGTGAAAGGTTGCTGCAGATGTAATTAATATCCCTAATCAGTTGACACTGAGTTAATTAAAGGAATATCTTTTGAGGTGGGTATGACTTAATCAGGTAAGCCCTTTAAATGAGAACCCACAGACCCTCTCCTACTAACCTCAAAGTCACAATCATGTTGCTGTTACACCAGGAAGCATATCTTTGAGGAGATGTTGGGGTGCCCATAACAGTAACATGAGCAAGCAGGACCACTGATGGTAGTTCTTCCCAGCAGCCCATGTGATGCCTTCCAGCACTAGGAAATTCTAGTCAGCAAGAGAACATATGGTTCCCATGTTCTGCAATCATACCATATGGAGTTGCTAGTGATAGGGACCTGCCACAAAGTTCTGGTGTACAACCAGTACCTATAGCAAGTGGGGGGTGGGGGGCAGCTCAGGGGCTTCCCTGGCCAATAGCTCATGAAGAGATAGCCTAACACTAGCCTTGAGATTTTTATTCAGTTGCCTTCTGTACTGTTTCTCTCCCAGTTAGGATGTTGCCTTTGTTTAAATCTTCTAACCACTGCCTTTACTATTCTTTCAGATATAAAAAATAAAAATCTTTAAAATACTCAGGTGCTAGCAATCTATACTGAAACCTCACCTCCGAGTAAGGACAGGATCTCTGAAGAATCATTACCATCTATCCAAGGCTAGTTCAAATTGGTACTGGGGCTTAGAAGCTGAAGGGATACAAAATAATAATAATAATAATTAATAATAACAATAATAAATTTTAATTTTCAAAGTCTACTACAGCATGAGAAGATTTCATCACATAGGTAAGTTGTTCTGTCAAAATAGTGACATCAATAAGCAGTTCTGCCAGAGGGTTCTGCCTTATTTAGCTCTCTATAATCCACATTTTCCACAAGCTGTCTGGTTTCTTAATATACCATACTTGTCTCTTAAGGATACCTCAGTTATATAAATAATCTCTACTTTATAGGCTTTCATTTCACCCAGTTTGTACCCCCAATGGTAATATGTAGGGTACGTCCTAGTAACACGTCCACTCAGTGCTCATACCTACAGGAAAGAAATGTACACAATATATCTAAAGGAAATAGGTGTCTAGCCCTTGGTCAAGCTTGATCTTCTCATCTACACTGTACTAACTTCATATTAGGTCCATCTCTGCTCATTACTCCTGGAGGTTCTTTGTTATGAATTAAAATATGCTCAGCTCCAGCATCCATCAAAGCCCAAGTATTCTACATGCCTGCTCAGGACCAAAAGATTCACGGTTCAACTTGTGCTGTCTTGGATGGGCTCATCTGCAGGCAACATGGGCCATGTGCTTAGGGAAGCAGCTGAGGTAATGCCCACCACAAGCTCCCCTCCTCAGAGAAGTGTAATGTGTGGAGGAAAGGGTTGTACCACACTTTTCGTCATCCATACCCTTAGTGAACTGTTGTCTTACCTGTAACAGCTTCTGGAGTCTCACAAACACAGCCTTTACCTTCTCTTCACTTCAACAAAAATTCAGCTGTATTTCTTCTCAAGTGACTCTAATAGGCCCTTGTATCTTTTTTTCTATTGTCTCACCACCCCACCATTATTTTAGGACTTACAAACCAATTTAAATGCACCCAAATCAGTGAGAGAGTGTCTCCTTTATAAAGATCATGCTCCACTAATAAAGCCAATAGCAGCCTCATAGCTTTCCAAGGTCCCAGGAAATTGCCTTTACTCTCCAGCCAAGCAACAGATTGGCATCAATGGCCACCTGTGTCACACCACAGTTGCACATCTAATAACCCATAGCAAGAGCTACACAACCGCCTTCACACCTTGAAAGCCTGGCATCCTATGACCACACAGGGAAAAGAAGCCCTATCAGGATTTCCCCTGTTGAGTTCAACCTGGACTTTCTCTAGGCCTCAATACCTGTGCTATCATCCACAGGAGTCATGCCACTGTCACCAGAGCAAGAACACATCAATTGCCTTCAGATAGTCTACCCTGATTTTCTTTCTAGAAAAACATTTAAAAAAAAAAATGCCTTTTTACCCCAGATAGTATACCAACCAAGAAACAGACAAGTTCCATCTAACTTAGTGAACCAATAAATTTACCAAGTTACTTCAGGAGCATGGGTAACTCAAAGACAATTATATCAGCAAAGGTCTCACTCTAGCCTAGATGAAGAGTCAAAAGCACTGTGTCTTGGTAGAGTCTATTCCTCCAGGAAACCATCTATTGTCTGTCTGTATGTTAGGTTTGGGAGAGGAAAAGAAGAAAAGAGTCCAAGAGAAAGGCTCTGGATGGAATTTCCTGCAGGGAAGAGGTGTGTTAACACAGGAGCAAACTGTATGGCAAGGGTCTGGAGTGAGAGGCATCAGTCCTGGCAGGAAGATAGAGTTAGGTGTTTACTCTCAAAGGTTTCTGAGGGAATCAAGGATTCTGGACTGTGAGGATGCAGCTTGGTTAATATGTGAACTATGCTACAAGACAGGGGTCACAGAGATCTGAGATAGGGGATGGGGCTGAGTTAATATGTGACAGCAGTTAAGCTGCCAATGACCTGGAGTGGGGCGGGGTTGGGATCTGGCTCTTTGGGACAGTAGCTATGAGGGGAAAGAGCCTGCAGTGGGTGGGGCCAGATCTGTAGGCTCTTTGCAGCAGCATCTGGAGGGTCTGGGCTCTCATATAAAGTCTAGCAACCTCAAACTCAACGCCACCCAAGACTATACACTGTTAAAGTATAAGAGGCATCCCTGGTTAGAATCACAGGCAACAGTCTGCTGAACTCCTCCTTTGCCCGTTATAATTGCCATAGACCTCACTATTGCTGTGTTGGTTTGCTAATTTTACTGCTGAGACTGTGGTCTTCCAGAAGCTTTCACAGCAATGCTGCTTCCTGGTGGCTTGTGTGGTGAAATGTCAGGGGGGAATAGCGCTCTACCACAGGTAAATCCCTCTGAGTTTTCTGTCTGCTTTTAGGTTCAGCTGATGAATTTTTAATTTTTCTCTGAAACTTTCCTGCATTGATTCTTTTTAAACAGTGATTTAATCCTCCTTATTGCCACACACCATCACTCACCCTTCCTCCGTCGGACCACTTGTCCCGACACATTCAACTCAGCTGTCAGCTGTGGAAGGTAAACCACAAACACTGGGCAAATTACCTAAGCAGAACCCTGCAGAGTTCCAAGACAGGATCATGACTCAGTGAGAGGCAGTGTTTCTCCCTGAATCAGCCTCAATCGGGCCACATCTGAGGCCAAGCACAGCCAAGAGCTCAGCCACTGCCCAGCTGCTTGTGGACACATGGGTCTTGGGCTGTCTCAGATGAGAGGACCTGTCTGCTGATTCACTTTCCCTAGGCCTCAACACCTGGGGGTTCCTGGCTGGACATCTGGAAAGGTGCAAGCTCAGGTTTTATATATCCAAAGCGATCTTTTAAAAGCTACCCTTCATGTCTTCAAAGTGTCTGGACGCAATGCAGAATGTGGTTTATACTGTCCAAGTTGCGGCAGCCTGTGTTGGAACTTGCTGGGGTTTCAGGCCTGTTGTCAAGATACAGACTGACATGAACTTTCATGAAGGAGCAACAGAAGGCTATTTGTTGTTAAACTGGAGAAATAATAGAAAACAAAGATGCAGTGCCAGATAAAGCTCACACCCAATCATTGTCAACATGTACTATTCTAAGACTTCACGCTCATGTAACATGTGAAGGTAGGCAGGTGACCCAACTGTGCATTAAAATAGATGACTTGAAATCAGGCTTGTTGGAGATGACATAAACAAAATTATGCCCACTATGTTTAACAGGTACAAAATGTTTCATATGTGATGGGTCATTCACCTTCCTGATACACTGAGGCAGGAAGAAAATGCAGCAATAGCTCTGTGTCACATGTGAGGACCAAGAAGCACCAACATAGGAAGGACACTAGATCTGAGTTTGGGTCTTAGCTCTGCCACATGCTGGGAAGATTAAGTCTATGACTTTTCTGTGGATTTGTGTGAAAATTATAGCTAATAATTCCTTCCCACAAAAATTATCATCAGCAGGATAAGAAGCCATACATGAAGCACCTAGGACTATATATACTAATCACTCAGTTTTCTTAAATTGAAGACTCAGAGATGCTCAGAAGCATGTTCAAAGGTACTCAGCATGTAGGAGAAAGAACCGGGCCTGAATGAGATCCTTGATTCAAGTGGCAAATATTTGCCTCTAGAATTTTATCTTTCGACTATAAAAACAATGAGGTCTCCATCCCCCAACATTTCTGCATTCCCATCTGACACAACAATGAGGTCTCCATCCCCCAACATTTCTGCATTCCCATCTGACACTGAACACCGTAACAGGTCTTTGATTTGCTGTGTCTTCCTTCCGGTTTCCTTCTTTCTAGTTTTTTCTCTGCTCCAGATGATCTTAAACCTTCATTTTCCAGAAGGCTCCTTCCAGAAAACCTCAGGATATATGTTTAATTCAAAGAAGCAGATTCAAACAGCATGTTGAGTAAGACAGATACCTTATTAAAGAAAATTGGCCAATTATATAGGAGAAAAAGATGTGATATGTATTAACATAATAGCAGTTGTATTTGATTGTCAAGACTGGATGCAATTTTACTATGACTTTTTTTTAAAAAAAAAAAACAAGATTGTTTGTGCATTACACATGTGTCCATATGTGTGTAGGTGACCCTGCGTGTGCATTGTGCATTTGCATGAAGAGTTCAAAGGTTCATGTCAGGTTTCTTATTCTTATTGCTTTGCACAGAATCTCTTACTGAACCTAGAAGTCACTGTTCTGTCTAGACTGACTGGCCAGCAAGTCCCAGGGACCTGTGTGTCTCTGCCATCTCTCTACCTCACTGCCTAGCACTAGAATAGCAGGTATGAGCTTACATGGCTCACACAGAAGCCAAAGACCTGAACTCAGGCTTGTGTGTGCAAAGAAAACATTTTACTGGCTGAGCCATTGACCCGAATCCACCTAGTTCAATGTTTGCCCTTGTGGAATTCCCAAGCGTTATACAATAAATATGTGTCGCTTTAGCGAAGAGGGGGAAACTCCTCATTCTCTGCCTTGAAACTCTCTCCATCCAACGAAGTTGGACCTTTCACTTTAGACTCTAAGTTTAAATATTCTAACTGCTTGAGCTTCATTTGTCTAACCACCGGCTTTAAGAACTTAAAGCTTTCTCAAGAGCCCCAGCCCTGGAAACAGCTGTTAGCTCTCCCACTAAAGATGCTAACACCATCTCATTTTCACACCTAAATATAAGAAGCTCCCAACATAGAAGAAGACATCACTTCTAGTTGTGGTCTTGGTATGTGCCAGCTCTCTTTTGCTAATGTCCACTTTAAAAATATGCACCATAAACTGGGCATAGTGGCATATACCTTTAATCCGAGAACCTGGCAGGCAGAGGCAGACTGATCTCTGAATTTGAGGCCAACCTGGTCTAGAGAGCGATTTCCAGGACAGCCAGAGCTAGTGAAATTGTGTTTCAAAACACAAACATATATATATATATCATATTATAATGTATTGCATATCACATGTGCATAGGTATAATTATATAATTATGCATATATTGTATATATGCATCATGATCTTTTCAGCCTCTATGTTGAAAGAATTGATATTTTAGGCTCCCATAAATTTTGAGAAGATTGTGTGTTCCTTACTGAATACTTTAATGTGTTTATGAACTGTGAGTAAATCAGGCCTTGACAAATTAGCAGATTGAAGAATTGAATTTCACAAGCACAGATTTAGAAATTTAGCCACTATTAACTTTTACTAAATGTTTTTTAACTTTTTTTTTTCCTTTTAGACTTGGGGTAGTATTTCTCACCGAGGGAATCTTTAAGCCAAATTTACCATTTGTAGCTCCAGCTGTTTGAGAAGTCAGCCAGCCAGATAGGTAGTCAAATGTATACTGTATGGTGTTCAGCCCCTTAAAAAATATCAAAAGACATTTCTCTTCATGATTTTTAAAGATCATCTGTCTTATGTATGACAACTCTGAGGTCTGAAAGGGGGCTGTTATAAAGAAAGGAAAGTGTAGGCTTAATGTGAAAATGTCTGGTTACTCAGTGAGAGTCACTTAAGCTGTACCTGGGAAGCCCTTTACTTTGAACAACACAGAAGGAATAGCAAAGCGGCTGAGACATGGAGACATGGAGGGGGCGTGGGCAGGGACAGATGCCCTAAGTGTCTGCAGCCTTCATGAAGTCAGCAATAATCTTTCATGAGAGTCAGCACTGAATCATGCTTCTTCAGAAGCTTCTATCACAGACAACCAGTAGGCTGTCTGACCCTGCTCCAAAGATGTATTTAAACCTTGTAGTAGGGTTCATGTGAGTTCTGGAATTAGTGGGTAAGCAGTGGCCTGAGACGGGTGAGACTGGAAGGTACATTATTTACAAAACATAGATCCTTTTGCTGACTGATTGTTCTTCCATAGCCTGAAAAATTCAACTTTTCCCATTGAAGCCAATCCTCAAAATTAAAAAAAAAAAAAAAAAAAAAAAAAAAGTTGATCCAAACCTGCCTTCTTCTAAATTCCAGGCATAGGAACTTAGTGAGACCCAGCTTTCATTTGAAATTTCAGCATCCACTGCTCATCAAAGGGTGCCATTACTCAACCACCCATCAGGAGCTCAAGACAGCACAGAACAGGCCATTGAGAGAGTTAGGAAAATAGAATGCTGCATGACATTGAAGAAGACAAGACCCAGCAAACATGGTACCAAATTGGAAACCATAGTAACAAAAGAAACAGCAATGGAAACACCAAAGAGAAGTCTTACTGCTCAGTTTAGTCTGTATCACCAGATAACATCTACTAAGAGATTGCTATAGCATGGCAGAGAGGCTGGGAATAATGAAAGACATTCTAACCCTCTACATCAGTGCTTCTCAACCTTCCTGATGCTGTGACCCTTTAATACAGTTCCTCATGCTGTGGTGACCCCCAACCATAACATAGTTTTCATTGCTACTTCATAATTGTAATTTTGCTACTGATATGAATGTAATGTAAATATCTGTGTTTTCCAATGGTCTTAGGTGACCTCTGTAAAAAGGCTGTTTGGCCCCCAAAGAGGTTCAACCTACAGGCTGAGAATTACTGCTTTACAGGAAGTAGATTCCCTTATTCTGGTCCTGTTTTATCACAGTAGCGGTGTTTCATGTGATAATTCCTGCAAACAGCCTTTCTTACCCTTCCCCATGTATTCTATGACATCACCATTTTACACTGAGCAGGAGGATCTTCTGTCAACATCTTTACATTTTCCAACTATTTTTTAAAGATTTTGTTTATTTTTATGTATATGAATATTTTACTTGCCAGTATGTCTGCTCATGATGTACATATAGAGCTATGGAAAGCCAAAAGTGGGAGTTTGATCCTTTAGCCTCTGGAGTTAAAGGCACAGAAGGCTGTCATAAACTATATGGATGCTGGGAATTGAACCCCAGGTCCTCTGCACAAGTGTTCTTCACTGTGAGGCATCTCTCTGGTCGCTCTTCAGGTTTTTTTTAAGTTTCTAACCTCAGTGATAAACTTTGCTAGAAAAATATCCCTGCATGATTGGTTTGCCTGCTTAGGTCATAGATCAGAAGAATCTACTTAAAATTAAATTTTGCCTATTACACATTTCAGAAGGAGATGATTATAAGAGAGAACCGACTGGTCCTTAGGCAGCCAGAAAAAGTTCTGATTAATAAAGAATCTGAATGATGTCCTTTACAAGGTTCTGGCTCAGTGGGTAAAAGTCTCCACTGCCAAGAATGACAACCTGAGGTCAATACCCAGGACCCGGAATTAGAACAAGAGAACCAACTCCTCCAACTTGTTCTGACCTACACACAAGCATGCCAGGGTACATGCACATCTGTGCATCAGTGAATAAAGCATCTTCTGAGCTTTTAAAAATTAGTTATTACATCAAACATAGTGGGAAGAGACAGTGCCTTTGAGGGCTCCACCTGTCCACGTTTACTTAGATTTCTGCCTCCGGTCCTGAGGATCCATCCCTATCACTCAGCCAGACAAGGGATGCTGACAGAATCCCTCTTTGTACAGCTTCTTTCACCAGCATTTTGCTTCAGAGCCTCCCAAGTGACTCATTCAAATGAGACTGGGTGCTGAAGCCCCACAGGAATGGCTAAGTGAGTGACTAATAGTTCACACTGTACAGGAAGTTGGCTCCATGTTTATTATTGGAAGCAGACACTAAGGAGCTGTTATAAGCACTTGAAAATACTTGAGCCCCAAGAGATGCTGCTTACCTACTTTGCTTAATTCTAGCTATTAAGGTTAAAGGTGACTTCATTTCTAAGTGGGTTTTGAATGGTGTGATGATGATAATCACACAAAATTAAGTAGTGAAAGATATTTTAATTTTGACATTAAAAAAACTTGTAAGTCACAAGTTACTAGAAGCAAAAAGATTAGGCCAGCAATTGATTTTGACTTCCACATTGCTTTTGTTCACCTGGTCAAATGTTTCATGTGGCGCCTATCCAACACCAAACCAATAACAAAACTTTTCAGCTAAACATATCTTCCATCTTTTGGATGAATTTCATTAAAAATATTCTTGTAAGGAAAAATGGCATGCCTTTAACAAAGAAAATATATCTTGCAACCAATAGTGCCTTTATTGTCCTGTAAACCATTACTATTTCACAACTGTTTCGAACACAGTAGATTCATCATTCTTTGATGATGATGATGATGAGTAACTTTGGCTACAGAGATAGCTCAGTGAGAAAGGAGGATGTCTTTGCCTGTAATCCCAGCACTAGGGAGGAAGGGGTGGGTAACTCTCTGGGCTAGCTGCCTACCCAGTCTAGCCAATTACCAGGTCCAAAGTCACAGTAGAAGACACTGTCTTTAAAAACAAGGTGGGTGGCACCTGGGAACAACATACAAAGCTGACTTCCAACCTCTACACGCATAGACAAAGAGATACAAACAACCTAAAACCCGATACTATATTTTTCATTGATTTGTGTAAGAAAATAGTTTTTAGCTTATGGGTAATGCAATTTGGAGACTCTGTCAGTCTTTTCACCAAAAGACCTTTTTTTCCTTTTTCTATCTATTCAGTATTTTCTCACAGCACACTTGTAAGTACAGCAATAACTCCATCCATAGGCCAATATCCAGCAGCTAACCTACCATCATGGCTGCCGTCAAGGAGAAAGAAAGCATTGTCACATCGAATCTCCTTCCAAAATTCAAAGACGTAGCTGAGATTTTAAACATTCTTTCCCACCGAACCAGAGAACCACATGTGAAAATGGATCTTTTATTTTACCACCTCTCTTCTCTCTTTGCAAGTTCACCATAAACAATAGAGTGATAAAAACCATGTAGTCTTTGGGTTAGACCAGCAGACAACTACAGGTATGGTAAGATTTACCTTCTCCCATGAACAGTTTATAAATAATAGATAAAGTTTATTACTGCTATATCCAGGTAAACTTAACATTTATAAGCTACAATACTCTCTGTGCTCACAGATGCAGTTTTCAAGTGTGGATGGAAAAGCAGCTTTGACCTTTCAATTTATAAGCCAGTGCCATAGAGCAGCTGCTACCTTTCATGACTCTACAAGTCAGTTTATACACAGGTCACTGGGCCAAAAGGCAAAGATGGTTCTTTCTGTCTACCTGTAACTTAGAATAAAAGTATAACCAATTGCCAGATGTGGACGCATGACTTTAGTCTCAGCACTCTGGAGCCAGAGGAAGGTAGATCTCTGTGAGTTCGAGGCCAACCTGGTCTACAGGACAGCTAGGGCTGTTGTACACAGAAACTCTGTCTCAAAAAACAACTTAACATACAACCAGTTTAGCAAAAAATATTGGCATTTTTGATTCTCTAGTTTCATGTTTAAAATGCTAAATTATCTAAGGTATCTCTCTATTCAAGTATCTACCCACCAATGAAACACCAGCTCACCAAGATTTTTGTATAAATCAACTCCTCAGGTGTGTTCTACTTCCTTTAACTTTCTCCTTCTACTGAAGATGACCCTCATCCTCTTCCATCTTTCTTATGTGGCAAGCCATCAGATGACTGTATTATAAAATAAACCTCCATCATCCCTCAGAGCTGACCTTTCCTTCCTTCCCTTCCTCTTGTTACTCTGTAGACCAGCTGATGAAGTCTGATACCACGAATGTTCTCTGGGAAGACACTACTGCCCTGGTATCTTCTCCCTCCTAAGTGATGCATTTGTATTCCAACAGAAACTCTCATCATTGCCCTACAGTATTTTGGATATTACATTTAAAGGAAAAGGAAAGGTACTCTGAAGTGTAACTATTCTAGGGATTTTCTGACAGCCTGAAAGGCTGATAATGGAAATATATGGAAGTTGGAAAAGTCTGAAGGAGTGGACAAAAAATGCTGAGCCTGCATTTTCCTTTCACTTAATGAAAGTGCCAAAGGTCACTCTGGAGGAGACACTCGAGGAGATAATAGCACCACACAGAGGAGATAATAGCACGCTGTTCTCAATGTTTCCTCAGACAGATATTCTCCTAGCCTTTGCCTTATATTTTTTCCTCTTTGCATAAAGTTGCTTTCTGTCACCTCTTGCTTCTGAATCTTTTCCTAATTCAATGATGAAAGTTTCCAGGAGAGAAAAAAAGAAAAGAAAAAAGAAAATGCCGGGAACTAAGCTTAAACGCTTTTCCATCTGAGCAGCGAGGAAGACAAGAGAGCCAGTGATCGTGAGTCATTTTAGAAGGCACGGTGTCCCACACAAAAAAGACGATGTTTCAACTTAAGTGGCTGGACAGAGAGAGACAAAGCACATCACTGGGGAGTTAAAAGAGAAGAGTGTTTCAAGACTTAACTGTCATTGTTCATGAGGGCAGTCTGACCCACTGGCATCAGGAAGAAATGCTCATCCCCAGAGGTTTAAATGGTAATCAGACAAAGGCTGCTGTCGATGTGTGACCCCGTGGTGATCTTTCTCAGCTTGAGCATGGCCCAGTTGCCAGAGATGCAAGATTTGCTGCCTCGGTAGGGAATTAGTCATCTTTGTAATAGTTCTCAACAGTCTGGGAAGGCCTGGCCCAGCCTTCATAGGTGATTGTATTCCCATTCCCCTAAAAGGAAACAGAGGGCATTTAGTTCTCCAGCAGCAGCCTGCTTTTACCACAAGTGACATTACTTTAGAAAACAATTTTAGAAATTAAAGGTGAAAAGAAAAAATATTACATTGCACGGTAAATCATTGCCAATTCCAGTGACTAGTTACGGAAGAACACCTCTAATGGGGTGTTCTCCCTTCTGACAGCGTTCCTGAATGTGATACTGATGTCAGGTCATTTCTGTATTAGACTTCTAAATAACATCTGCAAACTTAATCTCCAGAATTAAGCAAACCCTCCTCTGCTAAGTGATTTTCCGAGATGCAGCTGTAAAAGGATGCGGGAAACAACAGATTTCTCTGATGTTTACACCCAAAAGGTGTTTTTCCCTCTGGTGTTTTCCCCCTCTACAGTTACTCCACAGCACCAGACCAATAAAGGAATAAAAATAAAGACATTTTGAGGGTGAAGAACCCATGGAAATTAACAGTGGAGCCAGGGGAACCGAGTTCCTCACTGTTGCATCCTGGTACATGAAAATGCTTCTAATAGTGCATTAGAAGCTGTGTGGAAACCTGAGGAGATATCCCCCACACCTACGCTTATCCACACCCACCCGGAGTACTGGTCCAGGGCAGACTCAGTGTAGTGGCTCCACACACTGCTGCCTTCCAGGGCTCTCTGAGCTTGGCACAAATGTGGTCCTCCTAGGAGGAAAAGCAGCTGTTTTCACACATGCTATGGATGGGGAAGTGAGAGCTTGGCTTTGAATAGAGGAGACTGGAGAGGAGTCAATGATGCTCTGCTAAAGGCACCATGATTTCCCCGATGGCGTTTTTTATTTAATGATAATGAAATCTGGTCTCCATGCAATTTCCTCCTAACAGCCAACTTACGCTGCCGTGAGGGATCTTAATACTATCAGCATGGAAAGAGGTTGGGGGTGAGAGCCACTAGGCACAATATCCTTTCTTGTGGCTTTGTCTCTAAGCAGTGACAAGGTTCCATGAACAATTGCTTACATAAACAGGTGACACTGCGGATTAATGCCTTAACAGGGGCAGCAAAATCTGACAGCATTTGTCAACGTATAAGAGGGTTTGAAATGAATTATATTCCTCAGGAGCCCTGTATGACTCAGCCACAATAGCATAATATGCTTTGACCATAAAGAGAACAGGAGGGGTAAATTAGGGAGGATTTTGCTTGTTTGTTTCTCTGCAATTTTCTACTAGCTGGTTAACAGCAAGCATGTTGCCTGTCGGAAGGATAAGCTGACAGGGCATTAGGTTTCTTAGTCTCAGCCATAGCTTAATGGGCTTCTGTAGTATGAGGTTTCTGGTCTGGACTGGCCCCACAGTTTGGATCTGCCTGCTGCTGTTTATCAGGACCAGCAATCCCAAAGTCCCAAAGAAACACATAGATGTTTATATTAATTTCATGCTGTTTGGCCTCTAGCTCAGGCATATTGCTAGCTAGTTCTTTCATCTTAATTCAACCCTTTTCCATTAATCTGTCCTGCCACATGGCCGGTGGCTTACCTGTGTTACCTTACATGTAGATTCTTAGGCATCTGGATTACTGCTCTCTCTGACTCTGCCCTCCTTCCCCTAACTATGCTCTGATTTCTTCACCTACTTCTAAGATGTAGGAAAGACATTCCCACATCAGGCCTCCCAATCTATCTACCTGCTCTTCCTTGAAGGATTGGAAAATAGCAGGGCCAAGTGTGGTTGATGCTGAGAAAATGGGATGATGCTCTACTCCATGCTACGTGTAGATGCTAAGGTACTTGGCAAGCAGCCGGCCCGAAGAGCGCCTGAGTGAGCAAGGAGTGTGCAGACATACTGAAGCCTCACAAACCACCACACTGAAAGAATGAGCCCCAGTCTGGGTCTACTCACTCAGCCAGTGAAGTAGTAAATTAGGGGAAGAAAGGCAAATTCAAAAAGAAAAATGGGCTGTTTATTTCAAAATGAAGTTGGATACAGTCAGCACGTAATGGCCCTTCACTTCCCTGGTCATCGTTACTACAGCAGAGCACTGTCACCGCTCTGGCACCAAGGTCCTGTTCAAGTCTCCCTCCTCAGTACTGGTCACTCACTCAATCCCAGGAGTTTTGGAAATAAGAGGCCCAGCTTCTTGGCAAGGCCAGCTCAGGTCATTGTTTTCTTAGTCAATGTGTCGGCTGAATTCTGCGCTCTCAGAACAAGTGGTTCTTGAAGCTGGCTTCATAACTGTGCTACGTGGACTGCTGTGATACACTATGACCAATCCATTCTGGACTTAGAAAAAAAAAGAAATCTCTGACTCCCTCCCCTTGAGGTCTCAGACCCATCAAGGGAACTGGTCATTCTCGCTGCAAGAAGGGCTTTATGAAACATTCAGGAAAGTGACTGTAAACCATTTGGGGGAGTTTCTACTCCAGCCATCCACAAGGACTCTCTTTCAGTCTTTTTTGCTTCAGAACCTTCTATTTTTGCATATCACACCCAGCCATGATGAGAAAACCAAATAGAAATGCTTTCCTGTGCAAAATGAATGGGGCCATTAAAATAAGATGAATGAAGCTGCTTTCAGCTGCAGGATCTGGCTGTGGAGGCTCTGTTATCTCTGCCTCAGCACCACCCATCAACACTGAAGTTTGACTCTCAACCTCACTTATTGGATAAATATGGCTGCAGGCATGTTCCTTGGGTCAAAGTCTAGTCTTCTCCGGGCAACGTGAAGGGATGACAGATCACTTTGAATTTGTTCTAAGGTTTCTACAGGGACTCAGGATTGATTAACAGATGCATTTTCAATTCTACTGCAGACCAGTTTCTGAAAACAGTGCGATTTCTGTTTCTAAAAAGAAAATACAGACACATTTTAAAGTGCTGGATGAATGGGGCCAGTTTTTGAAGAAGCTCCTCCCACAGGACTCACTTTGTCTGAACCAGTCAGCAGCCTCTGAAGCCATTAATCAGACATTGATTCTGAGAGTTTGGTGACCAAGGCAGTATTACCAGGGAAACATAACAAAATCTATGACCTGCCTTTTGAGTTATTAGTTTGAATGGTGAAATGTTCCCAGTAGGTGTTGGCTAGATCACCTATCAATTACTGAACCCTGGGAGGACAGGCCTTGAGGCTAATAGAGATGCAATGGTCAGTTATGATGTAACACTCTAGTTGAATGATTTGACTATGGATAAGATGCTGGGACTGAGATAGTGCCTCGTTTTCTCAGTCTTCAAAAACCAGATCCTGCACATATTCATACAACTTCCCGAAATAAGTTCTGCATAGACATGCTCTTTGGCTCTTGTGTCTGCCCCATCCAATACCCCCAAAAGGTCTGGCAGCTGCAGTGAAGGCATCCCCCTCATTGACCTGTCAGTGCCTGCCACACCTCCTCCTCTTTGCTGTTGGAGCAATGACTCTCTCACCACTTGCCCTGGTCATTGACGGCCATTGCTTTCCTCTTCCATTTGTCAAATTCTGTCTCTTCATCAAGAGTCTTCCAAACAGGAAAGATTTGTAGCAGCATACCAAATGCACAAGATTCAAACTTTGGAAAACAGGGAGTGCTGCTGGTGGCTGAGCCAGAACAAAGTGCTTCCCGATGTCTTGTTCAAAGAGTTTCACAACTTACTCACCTAAACTAGTGCTTTCCAAACACGGGGCACAAATGAATGATGTAGAAATGTTCTAGGTGATTCCTGCATCCTATCTTTTAGGGCAATGGTTCTCAACCTTCCTAATGTTGTGACCCTTTAATACAATTCCTGTTGTTGTGACCCCCAAGCATAAAATTGTTTTATTGTTATTTTGTAGCTGTAATTTTGCTTCTGTTACAAATATCTGATATAGGGAATAGCTAATGAGCAACTTCCAAAGGGGTCAAGACCCACAGATTGAGAACCATTAGAGTTTCTCATTGATTAGATCTAGGAAGAGAGGCAGAGAATTTACACTTCTAAGGAACTCCCGGTAGTGGTAGTGCCTGGCCACTTTGAGGAGCACTGACTTGAATCAGGAACTGATCCCTTATTATCCATAAAACTCCCAGGAATGGAAAACTGGAACAGAGTGGAAGGTTGAGAGGTCTGGGAATGGGGAGGCAATTACAAGTAGCAAACATTAGGAGGCAAGAACTGAAGAACAAGGGGCCATAGGTAGCTCTCTTGTGGTGGCCGTGGGCTCACCAGCTGACTTCCCACTGTGGCTTTCCCAGAATGAGAACGCAGATGAGCAAACATTTAATGAGTATTCAGTAAAGGACACATATGGCAGCCCCAACAATTTCACATTCTTTTCACTGGCCATGGCTAACTCTAGAATGTCCAAGAGCCTGGCAATTAAATGTCTTCCAGACACTAGCTCCCTAAAATAATGTAGAACAGAGAAGTAACAGAAAGGAGAATTAGGTACAACTAAATTGCAGACATTGAGAGTGTGGCTCAGGGGTGGAGTGCTTGGTCAGAATTCTCAGAATTTGACCTTCAGCATGAGGGAGGGAGGGTGTATTTCTTTTAAATTGTTGTTAAATCCGTGATTCAGAATTAGAAGCTTTAAATGAAGGCTTTAGGCATCTGTGCTGACTATTCCTCATATGGTAAATATGAATGTTGAGGAAATGCATGGACAACTTCAGTTTACAACAGAAAACAGAAGCTAACAAAGCAGCAGTGAAAATGATAGAACTGAAGAGCCATGGAACTTAAACAATCCACTGTACAAGCTGAGCAGCATAATGAGGATACCGGAGTAGGCCATGTAAATCTACACAAACTAACAAACTTGTACAGATTATCTGAGAACGGGGGTGGGAGCCTTTAAGAAATAAATACAGCCCCAGAGACAATTGGAAAAATATATCTAACATTTAGGTCATCAGAGACTTACTTATAAAAGAAAGGGATTAACACAGAAAAATAATTGAAAAAAATAAGGAAAAACATTTGTCTAATATTAGCTGAGCATGATAGTACATACCGATAGTCCTGACACTTGGAAGAAAGAGGAGATTGAGAATTGTGAGTTCAAGGCCAGCCTAAGCCATGTTACAAGACACTACCTCAAAAAAAGCCAGGAAACAAACAGAAAACATTTCCCAATATAGTAAAAGGTATACGTTCAGATACAAGAACCCCCAACAAACATCAAAGAAGACAAATACACATCACTCACACACACACACACACACACACACACACACACACACACACGTCCAAGGATAAGAGTAATCGGAAACATTTAATGGCAAAATAATCAACTCACCAGCAGGCATAACAGTATAATATATTTGGCAATACATCTTCAAAGTACATAAAACAACAAAATCTAGAACTGCAAAGAGAAACAGACATATTTGAACATAAAATTAGCAGTAAGAAGACCCAACATGAGCTACAAACTGGCCCACAGCAAGATACACATATTTTTATACATGGACTATTCATTAAGACAAACCTCAACCTCAACCTCAAAAACATTTAAAATATTTTAAATCATTTAAAATATATTCTCTAACCACAAAATTTTAGGAAATAAATAGAAAGAATCATATAAAACTCTTGAACATTTGGAAGTTAAACCCACAAGTCAAAATGGAAGTTTCAGTATTTATGATCCAAACAGTAGGAAGACATAAAAACTACAATGTTTAAAAGAAAATGCATTGGGGCTGTCAAGATGGCTCAATGGTTAAAAGGACTTGCCTTCAAGCAATCTGAGTCCAAGCCCATGGAGAAAGAATCAATGCTAACAAGTTGACCTTTGACCTCCACTAGCACACCATGGCACAAGCATGCCCACTCTCCTCCCCAGCAAACAAGCAAATAAATGCAATTCTGAAAATAAATAAATAAATAAATAAAGGACTTTGGATAAATAAAAAAGTCTAAAATACCGTCTCAAGAACACAATTAATCCCAGAATCACTGATGAATTATCTTTCTCTTACCACACTAATTCAAGTGAATTGTGGCTGTAACTGTGTCCATCAACCCCAATCAGTATTGTCCTTCAGGGACAGATAAGTGTTGTGAGCCTGTCTCATGTGTCCTAATATTTAATACAGCTCTGGCTTCCATCCACTACCTTCCAGTAATATGCACAACCCCACAATTTGACAACCAAAAATATCTGAGTCTAGACATGGCTCATTGAGCCTTTTGAGGAAGACAAAATCATCCCTTACCTCATGGACTGAAAACCACTCCTGTAATTTATTAATTTTAAACTGCTACATAACTATCTACATAAGAGCATTTTAATTATTAAGACTTTTTATCATAGACCATACTGTAATGGGTATTCATATAAATATATAGATAGTATCGAGGACACAGGTGATATTGTCCTGTGGAGTGTATACTTCAAAATGAAATTGCTAGACCTTACCTTACAGAATATGGCTGGAGAACCCAGATTTCACTCCAAAGCTTTCCCAGGGACAGTGGGTTCTTCTGTTACTTCATGTGTGATACAGTTTGTGTTAACACATAGACTTTCTATTTATCTAATAAATATAAAGTATCCTCCTCTTATTTCTCTGGGTTTTGGTGATTTGAGTTGGTTTGTTTATTTTGTTTTGTTTTTCTTTAATTTTTTTTGTTTGACAGCATCGTTCACTTATGTAATATGTAATCGCCCTTAGTCATTACACGCACCCCACCTTCCCACTGAAACCATTCTTCCCAACAAATCCTCTTTGCACTCACAGGCCTCCCTGTAAGCAGCCCTTCAAGGTGTGACGGTCCTGCCTCTGACTCCCAGGTTGTTTTGCCACCAAGCCTGGTTCTTTGACCTTGCTGAAATAAACATTACATACTAGTTTATGGTTCCCCTAAAGAACAGCAGTATATACCAGCATACTCCTATCTAACTCAGTAACTATCGAGAAAACTCCCCTTCTTTGAAGTTGTATTAACATTTAATCTACGTGTAATTGACTTCTATGAACACTAAGGGTTTGGTATTATTTTGTTCCTTAAAAACAATTACCCTAGCAACCTGCATTGAATATATGTGCTTTACCAGCAATTAGCAATGCCACTCTGTCATGTATTTCTTTCCTATTCTACTGACAAGTGTCCCCCATGCCTGCTTTGACATGACCACACAATTTCAATTACTTAAATTTTATAGTATTTTTTATGTGAGAAATTTTTCTACTATGTTCTTCTTCAAAACTGGCCCAAGTTGCCTTATGCTTCTGTTATTTTGTGTGTATTTTAAAGTTGGATCATCACATAGTTTCTGTGGGATTTTTAATTAAGAATTGTAATTGAACTTTTATTAACTCGGCAAATACACCATTCTTATAATATTGTGATCCTTGCAAAACAAATTTTTCTTATCTTGTACTGATGTCTTTGAAGCTTCTCAGTTGGGGATTCAATGCTAGAGACTGAGCCCATTGCACTGTGATACCTGTTCTATCGCTAGATAGATAAAGGCCTCCATGACCTGCCTTTAAACAGAACTTCTAGCCAAGAATTAGGTAAGCTTTTTCTAACTTATTTTTTGCTATTCTGAGGCTTGAATCCAGGGCTTTAAGCATGTAGGCAAATGGGCCACTGAACTACACCTCCAGGCTTTTGTAGCTACTACATATACAAATTTTTAAAAATCAGAGATTTTTTTTTTCAGGATTTGTTAATACTCTAGAAGGCAATGAATTCTGTGTTTTGTTGTACTCTGTTCTGTTTCGATGAAGAAGAAAAGTGGGGGTGGGGGGAGAGGAAGAGGCTGTCAGCCAATCCTCACAGCTTGTCACATTTATCATCGATGAATACTGGCAGTTTGATTTCTTCCTATTTGTAACTGGCTTTCATGCCTGACTGTGATGACTTATGACGTCTAAACAATGTTGACTAGGAAGGCTTGAGAGCAGGCATCTTGTCTCATTTGTAACTTTTAAAGAAAACATTTCTTATCTTTTCATTTCAAACGTTACAGTTGCATTAGCACTGGAAAGTACACTTCCTTCTAGGAGGAAAGAATTAAGTCATATGTCAGGGTAGTTCATTTACCCAGGGCTTGTGTGAAATTTTTATTTTCTTTGGGATTCTTGTCTGTCTACAGTGAGGGGTCGTTGATACTAGCCCAGAATGTTAAATTCATTTGGGGGGAGAGTTTGAAAACTTGTAAGTTTTTGTTGTTGTTTTGTTTTTCTTGTTTGTTTATTTGTTTGTTTGATAGAGTTAGAGGATGGTTAAAGCCCAGGGTTATTTCTTGACATCTCCTTTTAAAAAGCAATGATCTAAATTGACAAAGCTATTATGTCCTGCTGTTTGTAAAATAGGTTAAAAGAATAACTAAAGAATATTGGCATAGCAATCAACTTGTGTAAAAATCTTATACATTAATGATTATCATAAAATGAAGATTTAAAAAAACTAACAAGGGCTGGAGGGATAACTCAGGGGCCATAATGCCAACTGCAAAAGCATGAGGCTCTGAATTAAGATCTACAACAACTATGTAAAAACCAGGTGGGTGACCAGCAGAGACAAGCATCCTGGGGCTCACTGGCTGACCTGTCTGGCCCAAACAGCCAGCTCCAAGTTCACTGAAAAGTCCTCTCTCAGAAGGCAAGGACATGGATAGAGGAAATACCCAAAGTTGATTTCCAGCCTCAAAACATGCACACATAAGGATGTGCACCCACACCCACTCACCCACACACAGTTTACCCAAAGTAAAGAGGCGGTCTTAATTCTGAAACTATAGTTTCCAAACCTAGTTACACATTAAGTTATTTTGGAAATATTTTTGTCTGACTTTTTCTTGGACTTGATCTTTTAAAATAAATGTCTGTAATCCTTTTGAGAATTCAAAAAAAAATTCTTCTTGGTTTTTTGAGACAAGGTTTCTCTATGCATCCCTGGCTGTCCTAGAACTAGCTTTGTAGACAAGGCTGGCCCCAAACTGGCCTCCACTTTCCTCTGCCTCCTGAGTGCTGTGATTAAAAATGTGCAGCAGCAGCACCCAGCTTCTTTTGAGAATTTTATACAATAATTTTGGCCATATTCACACCCCACATCTGCTCTTTTCTAAATCTTCTCCCAGATCCATCCCACCTCCATATCATCACAAACTTATATCCTCTTTTTTTTTAATTTAATAACCCATTGACTTTAATTTGTATTGTCCACAGGCACCTGAGTGTAAGACAATTCACTAGAAAGTGGTTGACTTACCAGGAGCCACATCCTTAAAGAAAACTGACTGTCCCTTCCCCAAATGCCATTGGCTAACAGTTTACTGATCTTGTAAAGGCAGCCACAGCTGCTGTGAATGACTACATGCAGAATTCCTCAAATGTTCGGAAGACATTCTTATACTCTTGTCCTCTCCAACCTCACAGTCTTCTCCTCTTCTTTGATGGTCCCTAAGCCTACAGAAGGGGTAATACAGGAATTTTTCACGTATGACTATGTATAGCATGGCACTTACTCACCACGCTTTAACCACTTGTGAGTTTCTACATTAACCACCATCCACACTATGAAGAAATTTCTCTCATGTGGTACAGAGATAAGAATTTAGAGAGCAGTTTCATACTATGACCATTTAACAAACTAATAGTAGTAAGTAATGATAGTAAAAATAGAGCCCGGGGACTCCCCAACCATGAGTTCCTGCAAGATTTTTCAGTACCCGGAATGTGCTTCTTGTATATCACGGACCTAAAATTCAACCTAAAAGCTGCACCACTGATATACCCAGTGTCTTGACACTCCAGTCATTTTTATAGTTCACAGGTTCGTGTCTGAGTAATACCATCAATGACTTTTCCCCCTAAACAGCTTCTAGTATTATGAGAGCTAGCCAATAGGGAGGATGCGTCACTAGTAATATCAACTTCATTTCTGTACGAGCTGTGATCAATATGTGTAGTGTCTTCAACAATAGCATCTTCCCATCAAGTTCAGATGGGCAACCAATAGCAATGGCAATAGCTCACTTTGTATTTCCCTTTCTTCTTCACATCACCTATGCTCACACCACCTCTCCCTTGGAGAGGATATAAAGATGTCTACGCCAGTGTTCTGCTCCAGCCTAAGTTAGTTCAAGGTGGTTTCTATTCTCTAAGTCTTTGCTCCTCTCTCTCTTTCTCTCCCTCCCCTCCTTCTTCCCTCCCTCCTGCCTCCCCTTCTCTCTCATAACCTCTGTCTTGTTAGTACCATTTCTTTTTCTTTTTTAACTCAAACTCATTTAAGTTGACTCAGTTGTAAAAGGATTATATTACAAATCATTGACCAAGAGGCCTGCTTATCTTGTACCTTTTCCTCCTCCCAACAGGATCCAAACAAGAAACCTTGTGACTTGGGGAAAGTCCACAGCGTCACTTATTAACATCCAAAAGCTGCAATCAGTGGAGTCCAGATGCTGCAGAAAGTCACCCTCATGCCTAGAAATGTCCCTGCTGATGTGCTGGGATTCTTTGCTGTTGCTATAACAACACTGGATCCTTGTTGTTTGGGCCTTCTCTCCTCTCTTTATTCCGTCCTTCTTCCATCCAGTGACTCAAGGTCTAAGTGAAATTGCAAGAGTCTCTTTTAAAAGGAGGAAGGATAGGAGCTAGACATTTATGTAAAGGACAGCATGTCAGCTGCACTGCCAAGAAAAACTTAATGAATCAAAATAACAGATGGCTTAGCCTAAATAATAATACATAACTCATGGGTGTCGTGCAAAACTTCTGGAATGTCTGAGGTTTTCTATGCTTCCCTTATGATATTTTGGTTTTCTGGAGTCTATCTCTCTGGTGTTTCAGCATTCTCATAATTTTTGTTTGGTGACATCTAGATTTCCTGTTATCAATAATAATGTATTGTAGGCTTGAAAGTTACCATGAAACAAAACAGATAAAAATTGCCAAGGAAGTAGGCTTCAAGTAATTTCACTACAAAAATAAATAAATAAATAAATAATGCTTGAAGAGATGGATAAGTTAGCTAACTTCATTTTATCAGTGCATTGTGTGTGTCGTATATCTTAAATGTACATAATTGCTATTTAATTAAAAAACAAAAAGTTAATAAGAATTAAGTTTACTCATCTGGTTAGAGTATTTTAAAATTAAAATTAGGTCTCTTATGCAGATACCTCAAAAAGTAGATTAAATGAATGATATCTTTTTGAGATAGGCATTTATGTAGCTCAGGCTGATCTAAAGCTTTCTATATAGTGATTGTCATTGAATCTATGATCCCCCTGCCTCAGCTCCTGGGTGCTGGCATGACAGGTGTGCATCACCTCACTCCACACAGTCCTGAATGACAGGTGTGCATCAACTCACTCCACACAGTCTAAATGATGCTTTAGTTTGGCTGTCTGATCTTTTCAAAGCCCATTGCATGACTCTTCCAGGCTCTCACAGAACCTCCAATCTCGAGCAGTTCAGTCCAGCTCTCTTTTTATTACATGGTGAGTTCTTTAAACCGATTACATGTACACACCTGTAATCCAAGTGCTCATGAGGCTGAGACAGGAAAATTAGAAGTTCAAGGCTAGTCTTAGCTACATGGCAACTCTGTCTCCAAAAACAAATTTTATATATAATTTCTGCTCTCATGCTCTCAGCTATCAAATTTGGCCTACTGAATTTTTTTATCATAAAAGAAGTTAATGAAAATAATCTGGCATTTCTTAATTCACCTTAATCAGTGGATAAATAATACCACAAACATTAAGTATTGAGAAAATATTTAAAATTGATGCCTCTCAAAAAAAATGACAGGTGGAATCTATTAAAATACACTTTTAACATAACTAAGTGGCTTTCTAAGTTAACCAAACAATTTAGAGTAAAGTAGTAAAGTGTTTAAACAATACAAAGATCTTTTCTAAAGTTTAAATAACTGTTTAGTCATCCTTGTATGAACAGATCATAAAGAAAATGTAAAGACTATATTAGATTGGCTGAATGCATTCTACACTCGTGGTTTACTCACTAAAATGTTGTTCATGGTTTTCTTACTGATTCTTACAGAATGTACATATTTCTTTTTAATTTTTTCCTTTTATGGTTCCCAGGTTCACAATTCACATAAAATACCCATTGAAGCAGACAGAAACGTGAAATGAATGTTTCAGAGCTCTTTGGGGATTTAAATCGGTTTTTACAATAAAGCTTTGATTGCTCAGAAAGGACAGGAGTACTTGAATTTTGATAGCAAGGACTGGGAAGGAGGACATTTTTTAAGTGTCAGAGGAGACTAAAATTGATGGAGTGGATGTGGTGGGTTATCAGCCCCAAACCCCATCAAATACCAAGCAAGAAAGAGGCCAGACAACACAGGACATGTCAATGATGGGGCAAGCAAATGGAAAAGATGCGCAACGTTGTGGTTTCCTGAAATTTAAGATGAGACAGAGAGTCCCTCAGGGTTTGCTTCATTATATTGTTGTGCAATTTGGACTCAAACAGAGTGAGGCAAACCCACAGCTAAAGGGCTTAAAAACCACTTTGCAAACAGGACGGAGCACCCTTCCAGTGAGCATCACTGCAACATTGATCAATGAACACTGAGAAACACAATAAATGGTTGGCTAACGAGTGGTATCCAGGTGGGCTTGGAGCAAAGAAACACACTTTCCTTCCTTCCTTAGGAGCCCCCATGGCTGTGTTATGCAGTACAGGTGTCTCTGCTGCATCTGTAAAAATCTCATCCACAGTGAAATATTTATAAAGGTTATAGGAGACAACGTAAGGGTATTTGAACACTTCTAAAGAAAGATCAAAGTTACTTATTTTTTATTTCCTCATTTTGTCTTCTTATTTAAGAATCCAGCTGATCATAAACATTTTGTCCCCAGCCGAGTAGATTTACTGAGAATTTTATTTTAATCTCTATTTTCATTTTCTGGATCCTTTGATGGCTTGATTTCATATCATTTCATAATTCAGGGTTTGTATTGATTGACTGTTCACCTACAACAGTATCACAAGACTTCAAATGACTCCTCTAGGCATCACCTGCTGAACTGAGACATCAGCTTTTCCTCCAAATGCCAATCAAGGTCTAGAGTGGCTACTGCTTCGGTCACTGCTCTAGCATCCATTGTCAAGTTGACACATGTGTGAAGAGGGACTCTCAACTGGGTATTTGACCTTGTGGTGGTTTAATGAGAAATATCCCATTTTTTAAACTTGGTCTCTAGTTGTTGGTCCTGTGTGAGGAGGTTTAGGAGGTGCAGGCTCGCTGGGGGAAATCTGTCACTGGGGATAGGCTTTCAGAGCTTACAGCCTGGTACTACTCCTAGCAGCAATCTCTCCTTCCTGATGTGAGGGCTGGGTTTCCTGTTCTTACTACCATGCTAGCCTGTTGTATAAGATTTCCGGTCCCGTTTGGGCTAGAAGTTAGGACCTTGCCTGCAGCTTAGGACCTTTGCCTAACCCTTGGGATTTTCTCCCCCAAAGAAATGAATCAGACACTTACATTAATTTCATACTGTTTGGCCTATGTCTCAAGCACATTACTAGCTAGCTCTTTCATCTTAATTCAACCCATTTCTACTACTCGATCTGCCACATGGCCCGGCTCATGGCTCACCTGGATTCCTTACATGATTCTTCCTCAGGGGTCAGAAGGAGACTGGTCAACTCTGCCCTCCTTCTACCTGTCTTTCCTCTGATCCTCCACCCACTTCTATGGCGCTCCACATAGGACAAACCAGTTACTTTATTTACAGCATACAGAGAACATTTCCACCACACTGGCCACTTGCTGCCATGCTTCCAGACTATGACGGTCTCTTAACTCTCTAGAACATTAAGCCAAAATAAACTTTTTCTTCCTTAATTTTCCCTTGCCATGGTATTTTATTCTCACAGCAACAGAAAAGTACCTAAAACCAGCTTCCATCAATTGCCCTATGGAGGTGTCTGTGGGGAACTTTCTTGATTGCTGACTGATATGTCAGGGCCCAGCCCAGTCAGTGTAGGTAGCACCATCTCTGGGTAGGTAGAGATGAGCTCTAGAAGGTAGACAAGTAGGCTAGGAAAAGTGAGTTTGTTAGTCAGGAGCGTTCTTCCATGGTCTCTGTTCCAGCTCCTGCCATGTCATGTCTTCAAATTTCTTCCTAGATATTACTCAAGCCACAGTAAAAGAGAAAGGAAGGGGGGCGATGAGAGAGACAGAGAGAAAGAAGGAAAAGGAAGGAAGCCAGGAAAAAAAAAAGAAGAAGGAACAGAGGGGAGAAAAGAGAGAAGGAGAGACTGAGGGGTCTTTTGAAATACCTTGGATTTTTGTCAGAGAGAAGTTTCTACTGTGAACACAGTGAAAATGGAGACTTAGGCTCAAGTTCTAATCCTTCCATTAACCTTTCTGCACTTCCAATAATTTTAAAAGATCAGTTTGTTCCTTCCATTATTGTTGTAAAGACTTTGTTTATTTGTGCCTCTGAATGTATGCACGTGTACATGTTTGTGTGGATGTATACAGGTCTACGGATGTGCACATGTGTATGGAGGCCAGAGGTTGACATCAGGTATCTTTCAAATTCACTTCTTCTTTGAGGTGGTTTGTCACCCAGACCCGAAACTCAATAGTTCAGCAAGCCTGGTTAGCCAGCACCCTGAGGATTCTTGTGTCTCCATCTCTCTATCACAGGGATTGATTACATGCATGCACTGACACATCCAGCATGTCACGTGGATTAGACTCATATCCTCATACTTTTAGGCCATCTCCTCAGCTTTGATTTACTGTATTTAACAAATATCCAAGATCCACTTCTCTCTTTGGAAGAGAAGGAATTCAAATAGTGATCAAGTCGTGTTATTTGTGGGTGGAAGAGAAGGGTTTGTTTTGATAAAGGACCTCTGGCTATCTCCAGACCCTCCTGAACAACACCAGGACAGGTCAAGAACCAGTTCTAACCTTCATTTGTCTGATGAACAACACAGGGGAAATGTACAGCATACAGTCAAACTTGATTCCTACCCAGGCACTCATGCCAAGAATTCCAGGTCCTCAATAAACCAAAAGAACATCACATTATTATTCTAAACCAATTTACGAACCTTAAATAATAGACCTTTAAAGTGTAAACACCCTACATATTTAAAAATCAATAAAGGGCCATTGAAATGTCTTATTCTATAAAATGCTTATCACAAGCCTGACGACCTGAGTTAGAGCCTGGAACCATGCTGAAAAGAGAGAACATACTCCCCAACGCTTTTCTTTGGATGTCTTGCACACACACACACACACACACACACACACACACACACACACACACAAAATAATTTTAATAAACTAAAAATCAGTAGATTCTCCTTCTTTATCCCATCCCTCTCCTCTTTCTCGACACAATGGCAACACTGTTTAACCACTCCACACTGATCAATATCCACTTTTTAAAAACACTTAGGTATAAGACGGTAAAGGCTTAATTGTAAGGTAAATTCCTTTAAATGATGAGTTGATACACATATATGTGTTGAAAACATTAGTGAGTAAAATACCAATACACTATAATTTTCTTTATATATGATTAGAAGAATTTACCCACACAGAACTCCATGGCATCTACAGAAGGGACCATGGGTGAAGCAATGTCACTGACAATGTCAAGGGCTTCTTAAGCTAATGACCAGCAGATATGTTATAGTGATTGATTGATTGATTGGTTCATTGATTGATTGGTTCATTGATTGATTGATTTTTGTCTTGCAAGTATTTTTAAGAGCATTTTGTGCTGTTAGGGTTAGCTGAGGAATTGGATTGTTGGATTCTCTGCAAGAGAGAGAGGGGGCAGGGAGGAGGAGGCAAGAGAGGGAGGGAGGGAGAGAGAGAGAGAGAGAGAGAGAGAGAGAGAGACTATGGTGTGACTCTTCCTGAAGCTAAGGTAGTGATAATCACTCTCCTCTCAGAAAGGCAGCTATATTTGTTCTCCCATGTTACTGAAGCATCTCTGCCAGCCATCCTAAGGGAAGTGAGAGATGCTGGAGCTGGTTGTGGAGCTGGTCATGGATGCCATGGCATGTTCTTTGTTATGAAATTACTGCTCTGAGTACTGTGAAGTTAAATTGGCTGTGCATAGTTTCCTGGGTTTTTGTTTTATCATATTTCTAAACAGCTTTTAATTTTATTTTTTATGACTCTGTGTGTGTGTGATGATGATGATGATATATGTGTGAGGGATGAGCAGATGGCTTGTAGGAATCAGTTCCATCTTTCTACCATGTGGATTCTGGGATTAAATTCAGGCCCTCTGGTTTGAGGGCAGGTGCCTTTATCCACTGAAGCATCTCACCAGCCTTATACATTTTTGTATCCATGACACAGGTGGGTATGAACTGACAAATCTGATGAACCTTGAAATATTTTTTTGACCTTCTCAGTAAATAAGCCTCAAGTTTAATTTTTCCCTTTACTTATTTACTATTTTTTTTCTTTTCTAATATACTAAGAAAGAAAATGAAATGTCTGTATTTTGATTGGTTCAGGTTTCAAAGTGCTGATTCAGAAACAAGTCTCTGCTACACATCAAATCCTGAGTCTTCTTTCAGTTCAGAGGACTCAATCAAATTTGAGAAATATGTGGTGACTTTTCATGTCAGATGCATCTGTCCTGAGTTCCACACTGATGGCACTTTGAGCTGCTTCCTAGAACTCTTACAAAGTTGCAATAACAAGATTTGATTTTGTGATGATACAGTAGCCTTCCATTTATATCACTCACCTATCCCTCCATTTCATCCTTCATAGGATAGGGACACAGAAAAATAGTAGTAGGCTCTAACCAGGCTGGTCAAAGCGACCTCCAGTGAAACAAGGCTGTGTCCATAGCTACCATTAAATGAAAAGTGTTTTCCTTCTGTTGAGCTCATGAAGATCCATATTCTTAGACACAGAGCCAAAAATAATGGATTTGCTTTTCCTGATGTGGGAGGTACCCTGCCCTATTACCCAAGCTGCCCACACAACCACTGAGTAAGTGCCTTGTGACCTCTTGGAAGAAGCATACGGAAAACAAGGAATTGTCACTTTAAATTGAAGAGTTTTTTTTTTCTTTTTCCCATGAGTCTTGAGTTAGAACATTATGAAAGTTCATCGTGGTTCTAATACAAATAACAAAACTATTATATGTAGCTGTAGAAGAGCAGTCATCATTGGTGCCTATTTTTCATCTTTCATAGTATTTGCATTGATTTTCCCCACGTTGGAAATAAGATGATAATAAATTCAAGAGACGAGTGAAAATGAAGTAACTTATAACATACAATTCTACAAAAAGGGATGCTGTCAGAGAGAAAAAGCAAGATCGACTGACATACTGATTGGGCACAAAACTGGTTTAAAATGCCCCAATCATGATAAATTCCTGTCCTTTCTTCTGTAGGTCAGGTCTTGTACCTTTCTCAAATACCCCATCTTATGGATACAGCCTTATCTAATGACTAATTTGAGGCTGATCATAGACTCACGTCATATAGCAAACTATCTGAAGCTTCCCTACTCTCCAAACATTTGCTTTCTGAGCTCTGTCAATGTTTGGCTGGTGATTAGTGTAGAAAGGCTCAGATCATTGTTAGCAGTTCCATCCCTGAGCCTGGGGTGTGGAAGAAAGCAGGCCATGCAAGCCAGGAGGAGCAATTCAGTAAGCAGCACTCTTCCATGGCTTCTGCTTCAGTTTCTGCCTCCAGGGTCCTATCTTAAATTCTTTCTCTGCCTTCCCTGTCTGATAGACTACAGCTGTAAAATGAAAGAAACCCTTGTCCAGCCAAGTGGTTTTTGTCATGGTGCTTATCACAGCAGAAGAAACCAAACTAGGATATTTCTGGAATATAAGACTTCACTGTCCTTCCTTTGTGTGGATGCGTTCCAGTTCATAGGAAATATGTAAGGAATGAGTGACATTTCAGGTCCTGTAAACCAGTGAAGTCACCAAGGTCAATTCATAAAGAGGAACAAAGAATCTGGAGAAACACTCAAGGGTCAGAGAAACAAAAGAACAGAAGAATGATTCCTCGTGCCCCTGTCCTGGCCTTAGGAAACTTAGCTAAGAGTGTGGTCAAAGGATGATGAATGAGAAAGAAGTAATTCCCATGACTTCCTCACTCAATTCCTTCTCTATGGGACTTTAAAGAAAATGATTACTGAAGACCAGAGTCTTCCTAAACTCATCCCAGAGATTCCTGGGATGGGGTGAGATGAACATTTACAAGGAAGAAACAGACTGCTGGAGACATTGACAGCCACTTTGGAACAGGCTGAGCACTAATTACTAAGGCATCCTGTCTCCTGGGTCTTAGTGAACAGAGTCCCTGACCAAACCATCAAGATAAGAGAGCCTTCTTGGTGGAGATGAGGCCTGATAAAACTCTTAGAGAATAAGATTATATCCTGCTCAATGGGTGAAGGAGGGGTAGAAGTCTGGCCCTCAGCAGGAAATGATATGAGCATTTATTCTACAGTATGAAAAAGCATAATGGGTTTAGATAAACATAAGTTCTGTGATATTAGACCATGATGCCGAAAATAGAACAGTTTGGATTCATGGGAAAGAGTCAGGTCAGACAAGATGACTTTTATATTATCTGACAGAATTATAAATTATTCTACAAATAAAAAGCCACCAAATAAGTTCTAAGTGGAAGAAATTAAGATTTTTAGACGGATCCCTTTGATGGCAATGTCGGGGACACAAAATTGGGAAGAGGCAAGATTGGTATCAGGGGACAATGGGACAAGTTAGAAGAAAGAAGACAAGAATGTAGATTATGGTGGCAGAGAGACACAAACAGACTGAAGGAAAGTTTGAGAGGGAATCCATGTCGCTCACCACACTGAAGAATGACCAAGCGTAGAGAACAGTGGTCTAACTTCTGATGGTGGCCATCCGGCAATATGGTCAAAGGAAACAGTGAGGTTGCCATGATATCAACTTGGGAAACTAGAAGTTTGATGAGTCTGAAAAATAAGTAAAGTGGCATTTGGAAAGCACTGAGTCTTAAGTGTAAAAGCCAAGGGAAAGTTCAAGTTTGTGATTCATCCATTCACTCACTAAGCAAGCATCCATCGACAAGAACAGCCTGTTTTTTTCAAGAGCAACAAAGACCTTGTAAATCAAGATAAGAGATTTCAACTTTTCCTGTAGTTAGCAATAGCTAGATTAAGCAACAGAGAAATAAGCTCAATGGGTGAAGGAGGTGGTTTATAAACATCCCTATGTCAGAAAGATGGAGATTGCCAAAGGATAGAGAAGACAGACTAGAGGAAGTGCATTAAATAATGTGAGCACTGGCCCCGGGAGGGAACTCAGAGACCAGCAACATTAGCCTAAGGGTGGACAATGGAAGACATGTCAACAGAGGAGGCAAAGCCAGGAAGTTTGTGAGGGGTGATGACACCATGAACATCAAGGAGCAGAGTGCCAAGATAGATGGTATGGATGACAAACCAAATAAGTGGAAAGCACTCAGTTAAATTATGAGATGTATATGGTACCCCATGATAATGATCACCTTTGTGGCTTTTTCCAAGCTGTGATGGGTGAAAGAATCAATTATGAACACCAAAAACACCAAGGAAAATCACAGTGAGATGGTGCATTTTTAGTGTCAAGGAGTCTCAATGAGGAATTGTCTGGATTGGCCTATTGGCATGCTTGCAAAGAATTTTCTAATTATGATAAGTGAGGTGAGAAGACTTTATCTGAATGAGCATTGCACCATTTTGTGGGATGGACTCTGGATGGTGCAAAGGAGAGAGAAGGCTGAGCACAGCATGTGTGCCTTCTTTCCCTCTGTTCCAGTCAAAGGATATGACATCACCAGCTCCCACAAGCTCCAGCGTGCATGACTTCCTCACTGTGATGGAAGCCAAAACACACCATTTTTCCTCTGAGCTGCTCTAGTCAGGATACTTTGTCCCAACAGAAGGGGATTCTGGGATACCATCTTATATCTGCTAGAAGAGATTTTATCAGGAGGAAGAAGGATAATGGGTTAGCAAGGGAGTGGAGAAAAGAAAATTCTGATATTTTAGTTGTGGATGTAGATGAGTACACTCATTGAAAACAGTGTGGGCTTCCTCAATAACAACAATGAACACTGAAAATAAGACCCAGTAGCCTGTTGATTCAAAACCCTCCTGGGACTGTACCCAAGGAACTAAAATAAGTATTGAATATATTCCTATATATTATATATATTCCTATACATATAGTCCTGTATTTACTGCAGAACAAGTCACAATGAGTAAGATATAGGTACTATCTAAATATCCATCAATAACTAAATGGATAAAAAAATCAAAGGTGGTATGTGTTAGAAACCCCCACCCCCATTATTATTCAGTCTTGGAAAAGAAGGAAAACTTATCTTTTGTAGCAACATGGATAAATTTGCCTCCACCTCCCAAGTGCTAGGATTATAGGCAAGTGCCTCTATTATACCAACTATAATATGTTAGACCTATGCAAGAATAAATACTGCATAATTTCACTTATACACAGAATAAAAAAGGCTTTATTCCTAGAAAAGATCCAAGAAGTGCTTACTGGGTACTGGGGACAGATGGTTGGTAATAAGAACAAGGTCTCTGAGAGATTGAACAAGTAAGTTTTTAGGTCTGTTCCATTACAGGAGACTGTAAGCTCTATGTTGTCTATTTCAAAGTCTCTGAGGGGCTGAAAATCAAATGTCTCACTACATGTTATAAGTAAACAAAGTGATATTGATCAGCTTGATGGAATTTCTCCATATTGTTTACATGCATTAAAAGTTACATGAGACTTCATAAACATGCCAATTATGACTTGACTTTTTAACGTTTCATAAAATGGAGAAATGTTAAGAGTACATAATTTTATGTAGAGGATTCCATTTTAGATCCCAACCCCCATGTAGGCAACGTACAACCACCTATAATTCCAATTCTAGGAGATCCAATGCCCTCTTCTGGACTCTACAGGCACTACACTCACATGCATGTCACACCACCCTGCACATATACGTATACATATAATTTTTTAATTAAATGTTTCTGAAAAGAAAATTAGTTTAAAGCTTATTTTCATTATTTCTAATTACATGTATACATGTGTGTCTATGTGTGGACATGTGCATATGTGAGCACGTGTGTCCGCAGGGTCCAAAAGAGAGCACTGTGCAGGTGATAGTACACGTGATTGTAAGCTGCTGATGTGGGTGCTGGGAACCAATCTCAGGTTTTTTTCTTTGGAAAAGCAGTCACATGCTCTTACCATCTCTCCAACCCTTTAAACTATTCTAAAAAAAAAAAAGTTTAATTTTAATAGGGCTGAGCAGGGACTATGGGAGAGTTTGATCCTTTTTATAGATTATAAAAGTGCATGCAAAAGTGGTTTGGGATAAAAGACAGAAAAACAATTATGAGGCCAACAAGGGACTGTTCTCAGACATGTTAACTTCTTGCTTTGATGCAGGTTTTTGACCTAAATTATATATTCCAATATAAAGAAATTGTCTTTAGAGAATATTTAAAGGAAAGGAGTTGAGCATACACAGAGCAGGCTGCATTGGACGACTTTTGAGTCTAAATCTCTCACAGCCCATTCTTGTGCCTATTAAATATCTGTGGCTTACTTCTGTTGGGAGCCCATGGGTGTGATGCATTACTGCCTGCCCGCCTTGCTGACCTTCCCTGTTCAAAATCATTCTTCGTCTCAGACACTGTGCTCTGCTCCAGCCTCTGGCCCATGACTTGAAGCACTGCTGTTGTGCATTGGCTTTGGCCTGTGGTTTGGAGTTTATGACAAATGGGAAAAGATGCTAACTCTAGCTGCCAGAGCTGTGGAAGAATTTCTTAGGGGAAAAGCAATCCAGGAGGGAGGACCCTGTTACTAAGAAGCTTCACAAACTTATCCTGTGGGGATTAAGTGATTTCTTAGTTTCAAAAAGACTGGCTCTGAAGTCCTGAGGAGATGGGTGTGGTGACACTGTTGGGAGCAGAATCAGAGGGTCAGCAATCACTTTGGAGAGGAGAAGAAGAAAGTCATCTTGTTTGTGAAGGAGAGAAAGGCTAGAAGCAGTGTGGGATGTGGAAGAAAGGAAGTAAGAGATGTGCAGAGAGGGTCTTCTCATGAACTTCTGTGGGATTCCCAGTGGTCTTCAGTATTCTTAATACTTCAGGGAGTATTTACACCAAAATTCACTTTTACAAGCTTTTGTTTGTTTGACAATATCATTTTGGTCATCATGTCACTCTCATACTTGGTTTGGTGAAGCCCTGGTGGCATTTAGAGTTCACTCAGTGAACCCAGTAAAGGTAACTTTGCTCTCCTCATGCTCCTTCCTCACTTTATGCTTTCCTGGATAGAGACCTTGTTGGTGGTGGAAGTTAGAAAAGATGACAACATATAGACCCATCCTGAGGAACTGACTGAGCGCCCTCCTTCAAGCATAGGGATCACCAATCTAAAAGTCACTAAAGTTTTCCAGAAAACATAGGATTGGTAGACTAGATTGAGAGTGGCCCCATGAAGCCATTCCAGAGATCTAGGAAGACAGGAGAATGGAAGAACTGATGAGTGCAGGTGTTGCTCACGGCAGAATTCATCATAGTAGCATAGGAAGAAGGGATTCTACATAGAGGAGGTGACTTCGATTTTCCAAACCCAGTTCATGTCAGCCTGGCAAGCTGGTGGGAACAGACAGATGTGGCAATACACTGTTTTTCTCCTCCTGACACCTTTGTACCCACAAGATATGTGCCCCAACCCTGGGTTGCAGGACCCCTTTGCAGAGTGAGGTCTCCTTCATCGGTCCACGCTCTGTCTTCGTCAATCTTTTCTTCTTTGCCCCATCAGAATATTCTCTCTTTGTTCTTCACCAAGTTGTCTCAAAGTCTGCCAGAGGCCTGATTGGAAAAAGAAAGAGGGGTGGAAGAAAAAAATAAGGAGAAGAAATCTAAAGACTTGATGTCTTGCGGATTAACACTTCCAGATAACAGGGACATTTTAACAAATGCAAATGCATCCTTTTGTATTGAAAGGTGACCATGAAGGGATAGCTAGGTGCCCTGGCAGGCGGGCTGAATGAGCTGGTAGTCAGAACAAGTATCAGATGTTTGTATTTCCCAAATGGAGGAAGTCATGTGTGTTCTTATTCTCTCTCTGTCTCTCTCTGACTCTGTCTCTGTCTCTCTCTCTGCCCCTCCTCTCTTCCCTCCATCCATCCCTCCTGCCTCCTTTTTTCTTTTATCCCTCTCTCTTTCCCTCTTCCTATCTCTTCATTTCTTTCTTCTACCCCTTTTCTCTCTGTCTCTACATCTCTCTCTATCCCTCTTTCCTGTATGCATATATTCTTTCCCAGCTATACAAAGCTGAATTATTGTATATCATTTAGCATTCCCTTACAGATTTTATATTAATTTAAATATATGAATTTGCTGTGTCTTGGTATATGTGCAAAGTTTTGTATCTATTCCCTGCATTCCTAAATAGATGAACAAACTTGAATTGTTGAGTGGAATGTCTACTGAATTCAACACGTTGACTTAGTTTGTGAATCTTCTATATCAAACTGACTCTTTTTCTGTCAGACACAAATTATGGCTAGATATGCAACAGTAAAATCTTCCACCATGATGGATTTTAAACTTTCTCAAAATTTATGCAAAAATTTTGCTGGCTTTATGAAGTCCGGCTTAGTTTATGCATGCTGGTTCTTTGCTGTAAGCAAAATGCCTTATCATCATGTAGTTCTCCATTTATTTGTAGCACTGTTCTTCCATCTGATAATAATATAACTATGCCAGCTATACTTATATAGTATTTTTATTATTAGTGCCACACAGCCTAAAAGTGGTGTTTTGGTTTTTTTCCTTTAAGAAATGCTTCCATATTTATTAGCCCCTCAGATGCTGTAGGTCAGGAATCCTGCAGAGACTAAGATAAGTCTCTTGGGGTTGAAGTTAAGATGTTGGCTGAGGATGCAGCCTGTTTGGAGCCAGGGAATCTGCTTCCAATGTGACTCACACCATTGGCTGGCAAATGGGTGTTAATTGTTGGCAAGATGTTTAGGTGCCTCCCTGCAAGGGGCCTCCCTGCAGGCTGCTTCAGAATTCTCACAGCATGATGATGGGGCCCCTCTGGAGGGATTCCATATAAAAGACCAAATGGGATGTAATCTCATCACACTGTGCCCCATCCATAGGTTTCTATTGGAAAAGCCCAGGCTCAAAGACAAAGGAATCAGCCCCTATACTGTGAAAAGGAGAATATTAAATGATTTGCAAATATGTTTTACAGCCACTATTTACTGGTCTTTTGACATAAAAATGATGAGACTACTGAATCTAATCCAAAACACAAGTATTAGTTTAAAAATATATTACATTGGTATGAATTTTGATTTATTGATACAAATTTAAAGTTAATTTTTTATACTGTATTTATGTTTCTACTCTTGTTTAGGATATTATATTTATGTATTTAAAATGTAAAATGTAATTTAAAAATGCTGATTAATAGACATCTTTAATAGTCAAACTTATAACCTTGTTATAAGTTTGTTAGGTATGTTTTCAAGGTCATAAGCAGATATATTTAGATAGTCTTCAAACACTTCTTCAAAGACCTACAAAATATGGTATTTAATGTTTAACAACCTAAGGCTTGGTATGACATTGAAACACGCCTGTTCCTAACAGCACCATTCTACTTCAGAGAAGATAATGGGGATCCCAGAAACTTCATATAGAATTTGCTTTCTTTATGGCAAAAGCTAGCCATTTGGGGGGAAAAAAACACACACAAAAAAAAAACCCTTGTTGACAGAATACTGTCAAATTGGACCAGCAGTACTCAAAGGAAAGGTGACTGCCAAATTTTGCCAAGACAAGCTAGGACAATCCTTCAAAATTCCCTGCTTCTCAAAAATGTCTGTCAGATGAACTAGGTCTGTACGCCAAAGTTGGATGCCTCAATGTTACAAAAGAACCTAGGGTGACAGCCAGATGTCCCTGTCATTAGGTAACATGTCACCTTCTGGAGTCTTTGGCAGAGTTGAATAGTAGAAGTTAAAGTTTTTCTTAGTTATAATAAAAGGTAATTTTTATTAGTTAAATTAGGTATAAATTAGGTACAAACCTTTAAACTGACAAAGATAAAATTAATAATAAAATATGTTCTCTAATTTTTGCCAAATACAAATAGACTCTATATTAAACTGTAATTCTTACTTGATAACTGTTTTATATAATTTTACTATGTTAACGTTAAAACCTTCCTTTTTAATTAGACAAAAAGGGGGAAATGCTGTGCAATCATCTCTTTGTACATTGTGAAGACTTTTCAGTGCGATTGGTTTAATAAACAAGCTGACTGGCCAATAAAGAAACAGAATAAGGTTAGGCAGGAGAGTCAAACTGAGAATGCTGGGAAGGAGAAGGGCAGAGTCAGAGGAATAACAAACAGAGCCAGGGAGAAGCAGGACAGACATGCCACACAGAAAATAGGTACCAAGCCATGGGGCAAAGCATAGATGAGAAATATGGATTAATTAAAATATAAGTTATCTATTAATAAGCCTGAGCTATTTTCTAAGCATTTATAATTAATATGAAGACTCTAAGTGGTTATTTGGGAGCAGGCAGTTGGGACAGGAAAATTCTGTCTACATTCTTTTTATTATTTGATATTCTACTTGTTGTTTATACTTTTTAAGGTGCCTCTTATAGATAAATATTGTTGAGATTTGATCCCTGTCTTATCATGTATGTCTTTTAACTTCTATTTCCTCATCTTTTGTGATATTCTTTTTCTTCTTCTTTCTTGACTTTCTCTGGAAATTATTTTTTCTATATTGCAAATGTTCCCCTCTACTCATTTTTGATGTTCTGTACTTTGTTTTCTTACAAATTACATATATATATATGTATATATATAAATCTGAGCATTTGCCTTTTACATCTATACTAAAGTAAATAAAGAGAGGACATTTCTAGTATGGCTTCCTAATGTGGAACCATGGAAATTCTTGGCCAGATCTGGCTTATGTGTTTTCTCTTTAAATTTACAGAATTAAAGGGAAGAGCTGTTATTGCTTGATTCTCAGAATCGTGTGTGTAGTGCGATTCAGGCATTACTTAGGGAAGCCCAGATGTGTAGCTCTGGAGATCAGGACCCCTGTGAGGTGTGGCTGGCCTGTTTGTTCCTGCATTCTTGGAGAGTGGATCAGCAGTTCAGTGTGGGACAACTCCACTCTCCAAGAATTGTCTTAAGGTTCAATCTGTAGTAGTGAGTGTTTATATAACCCCTTAATAAATATTAATCCTTTATATGATATATTGCAAGTGAATATTTCTGCAATATTTGGTGCCCAATGTTGGGCACAAACTCACAACCCTGAGATTAAGAGTCTCAGGCTCTACTGACTGAGCTAGCCAGATTTCTTATTATGACTTTTTGTTTTGTTTTTGTGTTTGTTTATTTGTGTTGTTTTAGTTTTATAATTTTCTTACTTTTAAAAATCAATTTATCAGTTTATTTCTAAACACTTTTAAAACAATGTTCACTGAAGAGTTGCCACCAGGTGTGGTGGTATATGCCTGTAATCTCAGTTCTTCAGAGGCAGAAACAGGAAATGGTACAAGTCCAAGGCCAGCCTGGTATATACAGCAAGTTCTAGGTCAGCCTGGGCTACAAAGTTAGACCCTGTCTTAGAAAACAAAACAAACTAAAGAAGTTTCTCAATACCTTGAAAATGAAACTTACACTGAAGCCCCAACCTGAAATTTAGTAGAAACTATCAACCTGAATATTGTGGAAACTGAAGTCCCTCAACCTTGAGGCCTGGAGCTAATTTTGGAGCTGAGAAGTTTCTAGTCCCCCATCCTGAGAAGTTTCTAAACCCCCAAGGCTAAGCACCCAAGGCCAAGTGTCCAAGGTCCTGGGTAATCAGAGGGCATTCTGGCCCAGCTGGGAAGCATCTTCTCCCCATCCTAAGACAACCAATCAGCCAGCAGCTGCCCACCTGGCAGCAATAGTAAAGAAACTTTCTCTGGATCCCTCACTCCCCAGCCTGGTAATAGCATTTCTATGGTCTTTGTTTGATCTTTGCTTTAAAAAGTCTTGCTTTTGGGTAGGAGGACTAGCTCACTCCCCACTAGCACTGCTGTGTGGCAAGAGCTGAGCTCAGCTGTGCAGCTGTAATAAACCTTGCTTTGCGTTTGCATTCGTAGAGTCCATGTGATTCTGGGGGTCACTGAGACTGAGCAGAACAAACATAACCAAGCTGATTGTCCTCTAAAACAAACAGTGACTGTCACCTGTCACTGTGAGATTCAAGTCAGACCCATGGCCTTAAGTTGCTTAGGATACAGTCCAAATTAAGTGGTCTATGAAAGTCTCAGTGAAACCTAAATTTACATAGGGAAAGATAATCAGGAGACAAAATTTCAAAATGGAAGATATTGAATTTTTTTAAGTTTTGTAGCTCTCTAAAAATGGTCTGATACATAAGTATAGGAAAATACTATGGGAATGAATTAAAAAATTCAAAGTGTTAGTAAACAAAGATATGAAGACCAATCAAGTGGAAATGTAAAATATTATATTGCATTGAAACTATTTGAGGATTAACTCTTCTGGTCTCTATCACCCAGTATAACAATAGAAACACGGTAAGGATTGGGTGAATTAACAGAATTGGTGATGGGAGGTCAAACAAACAAATCCTCATACATTGCATTTGTTAGGTCTCAAACCCAGGACCAGTCTCTCTCCACTGGGTGGCTGTTGGTCCTCCAGGACTTCTCACTCCAGCCAGACCCCACCCTAAACCTCTGCCTCCCAGGGGCTGGGCTTCTCTCACTCTCTTCTTCCTGTACATTTTCATGGGTGCCCAAATCACAATCTTTCCTGTTTAATAAACTCTCACATGGCTTACTGGTATTTGTGATCTATTCCCACATGCATTAACAACAGTCACAACCTGAGTTGCTGGGAATTGAAATCTCAACATGAGTTTTGCAAGACACAGTTCAGTCTGTAGCTTCTTGAAATTTCATTTAGTCTTGTTTCTTCCCTCAAAAAGAATCCCACATATGGGCAAGGTCCTCTTCTCGGCTTTCTCTTTCTTCTTCCATCTGGATACAGGCATGAATTTGCCCTGAAGATAAGCTTTCTTGTTCTTGTTTTCTGCCCACAGATTCCCTGAACGCAGATGTCTTGCTGTCAGGAAATGTAGGACTGACTTCTATCTCAGACACCAAGGCAATTTTACCTCTCCGTCCACCTCTTTCAAATGACCTCTCCTCCATGTTTCTCTCCCCTTCTCTTCTGTGGTTCTTAAACTTTACACATACAGGTCAAGTCAACCTACATAGATCCAGAAACCTCTAATGGGTTGTAATTGCTACAAATAATGGAGAAAATGCTGCTTGAAACTTCTGAAAAGATTAACCCTAACAGAAAAATACTTCAAGGAGGGCTCTGTGCCTTTGTTGTTTATATAATAAAAAATTTGAACATACTAGAGCATTTGGAACATACAGGTTCCAAGGGCTGAGTCCTTCACATCTTTAGAAAGATATTTATTCAATGTTTGTAAAGTGGGGTTGAAACTCAAGACTGGAAAGGCCAAAACTGTTATTCTTTAAAGAGTAAGAAAAATGTGGAGTTCAGGATGAAAACTTAGGAGAGAAAAGACACAGTGCCAACTTAACTGAGAAGTAGAAAATGCTGGCTGCACAGGATGGCAGCGCTGGGGAGCAAACTCCTATGGGCAGAATGGTTAGAAGGATTGAATTTGAAGTTGATTGAATCCTTGAAGAGAAAATGCCCCCAGCTCTACAAACTTCACTCACACTGCTGGGTTTGTAAGTTATCAAGCATCCACAAAAAGAAAGGATGCAAAATTCCTCTTATTGAGCGATGGGAACTCGGGTAACCCAACTGGCAAAGCATGGTCATTTCTTAAATAAATATATTTCAGATTTATAAATATACTTAAATATTTATTTTACATTCATTTTTATTTTATGTCCATTTGTGTTTTGCCTGCATGCATGTTTTGTGTGGGGGTGTCAAAAGCCCTGTAGCTGGCATTAGAAACATTTGTGAGCTGCCATGTGGGTAATGGGAATTGAACCAGGATCCTCCGGAAGAGCAGCCAATGTTCTTAATTGTTGAGCCAGCCATCTCTCCAGCCCTGGGATCATTTCTTACCTAGAGCACATGGGACAAAGGTGGGAATCAGAGGTAGGCACAAAAGCGTGACATCTAAGACTACCCCCTGCAAAAAATCCTGAGAAAGGAATTAGACATTTTCAAAGTTATATTATAAAGCAGTTGTCAGATTAACCAAACAAACAAATAGATAAAGATGCCTACGGTGAATAGCCACATATACCATAACTAGCTTACAAAATGATGTCAATACATTTAAAGCTCTGTCCTCCAGTCCCTATTTCTCCAATTGAACTCTCATATTCAGTTTGGTGCTTGTCATTTCCAAAATCATTGGAATTTTCAAAAGTAGCCAATTATACTTAACTCGCTCCTTTTAAACATTTTAAATTTTATTTTATGTGTATGCGTGCTCTGCCCGCATTTCTGTCTGTGTACCACTTGAGAGCCTGGTGACTGTGAAAGCCTGAAGAAGAACCTGGATCCCCTGAGACTAGCGTTACAGACAGTTGTGAATCACGATGTGGGTACTGAGAGTGAAACATGAGTCCTCTGGGTGAGCAACCAGTGTGGTAACCACTGAGCCATCTTGCCAGCCCCTCAAGCATTCTTATTTGTGTCCAAAGAGGCAAGGTGATTCTGATAGGTGTAGTACAAATATCTAATCCTTTTGTATACCCCCAGTGCAAAGTAGATTCTTAGTGTATATTAGACACAAATTATATGTTCAGTAAATGTGCATTCATATATCTATTCATATGAATATATATGTTATATGTATAACAACTGCACATATTTACACAAGGTATTTGCATATAAAACACTGTAGTTGTAAATACACATATATCTTAAATATTTGTTTCCTCAGCTATTTCAGAATTATTCAGCTATTTCACTTTAATAATTAATCACATCAACATATTCATAAAACAGTCTTAAAACATAAAACAATTAAATATGCAATGCACTCTGTGACTCCTTCAAAAACCACTAAGCCAATTTTCTTTTTGGCATGGGACACCCCGTTATAGCATTTAAGATTAAATTTCCAATTGCTTTGGGTTTTCTGTTCAGTTGCAATTAACTTTGAGACTCACTCTCACAGGGCATGTTTTTCTCAAATCCCTCAGCCATCAACTAAGGAACAGAAGCATCCATTTCTAAGGTCATCCAAAACACTATTTTTCTTTGAGAGCATTAAGTACATTTGTTAGCAAATATCACCTTTAGAATATGGGGTGAGACACAGGAAACACACACATACAAAAATCATTTCCAAGTTTATCTAACATATTTAGGAGAAAACACCCAACTCATTTTCTTTTAAAAGATGATACCAGAAACCAGTAACATCTATCTGTAAACAGCCTTAAAAGAAATAAGCTTTGTCTTTATCTAAGTAACTTGTACTGTGTGACTGTTGATAAACTTGAGTGGTTGTGGAAGGTGATTTTCAAAGTCAGAGATATAAGCATCCACAAGGTGCCAATACATCCAGAGGAATTCTAGGCTTGAAAGCAAAGGAAAACTCCACTCTACCTGTCTCTACTATAGTGTGGCAGCTTTGACAATCTTACAGACTTCTCCCCAGTGAGAAGCGCACACACTTAAAAAGAGCAAGCAAACTATTAGGTGGGTGCCACAAGACACTCAAAAGGCCATTGGTTTAAAGAACAAAAAAAGGATGAGTTAGGTGTGATGTCACATGCCTGTAATCCCAGCACTAGGGAGGTAGAGACAGGCAGATCTCTGTGAGTAAGACTGGTGATCTATAAACAACAGGAATTTACTATTCACAGTTCTGGAGGCTAGAGTAAACAGTCTGAAGACACCAGCAGATATTGTGGATGTACATTGTTAAAGAGCAAATAATTTCCTGTAAATTTTTTTCATTCAAACACCAATCCCATTCATAAGCTCCTGACCCAACCACCTCCTGAAAGCTCATGTCTTTGTTTTGAAGCTTTAAAAGCTCCTGCATTCAAATGGGGAGGAGGTACCAGGAGTCCAACAATACAAAGGCTCCCAGGATTACTGGAGGAAGAGAGACTGTAATCATGGGATTACAAGGTAAACTGTTAGGTGGAGAAAAGATTTACATAGATTTATACACATACACACACCATCACATATGCAAATTTCCTATGAGGTACTGCTGGGATCATGAAGTATCTTTATAAAGCTGAAACTACCATTTCCAGCCACAAAGCTTGTCTTTATAGCGTAGACAGTGAAGGCGGGCAGCTGCCTAGAGAAAAGGAAAACTTCACTCATCTGTCACAAACCTGTGTGTGGCCTCGTAGGGAAGGAAGTACTCGCTTTCCAGGAGGTAGCTCACCCTCCAGGGCAGAGCAAGGAAAAAGTGACACCCCCCCCCCACACACACACACACAGCTCACTAGATCTCTACCCATGCTTCAACTTGTGAAGCCTGCAAAAGCTACTAGAGTCAGCCTACCTACATCTGAAGCCTAGAATTAAAACAAAGGAAAGAACACGCTTGTCCTAGAATATTAAAATCTGAGAAGAGAGGGACTGGGATTCAGAACTACAAGGCAAAGACTGTGAGGAGGAAAATGGAAAAATAATACATTCCTAATTCTTAACTCCAAGGACAATCTTGTGTACAGCACAAGGGAGGTATTGATGAAATGTATTTCAAGTTCTGATCTGTATCATGTGAACTGAGGTTTCCAGAAAAGGGAGGGTGGGTGTACACATATGTTACAGATTTCACAGAGCTGCTCCATTGATAAGAAGATGGTTATGGGGAGTTGGAATATTGCAGATCCAGAGTCTTTATCTTAGGCTTTCTTTCCTACCCTAATAGCCATCCCTTGCCTACCTTTGTGTTTGACCTCACCTCTCTGTAATTATCAGGCAAATTCTGGAATGTATTAAAAGACCATTAGCTTCCACCAACCCAAAGGCCAACTAAACATATAGTCAGGAAGCATCTGAAACTCTACCAAAGATGACCTCGCTCCACTTCGATTCACCTACTGATATTTTCACCAAAGTATTTGAAAAGCACTTCGATTCATAACTTTTTTTTATCCTGCAACTGCAAACACTTCGCACAGCCATATCCACATGGCAACCTCGTATTTGGGTAACCTGAACCTGTATTCCTGGGCCCTTGTATTTGAACTCTTGCTCCCTTGGAGGAGAGAGCTGATTTTGTGTCTACTTGCTCCATGGAGCTTTTCCATTCTATAGGAGATGAGTCACATATGGTTTCCCCTCAGTTCACTTTGTGTGTGGTCTGAGGAAGAACACCAGTCCACAGTCCCCAAGCCCTGACTAGCACACACTTCACCTGCACAAGTGGACTCAGGCAGCCCCATAGCCCACCCAATTATGAATTTCCAAGTGGATCCAATTGCCACACAGAAAGATCGACAGAACAGCTAGCCTGTGGTGCCACTTCTAGGGAGCAATCTGGAAGGGATGTCAGGAAACCCTAATGAAAGCTAGAAACTTTTAAAATCTTGAATCTTTGTATAATAATGGGTCTCAAGGCCTTTCCCTGTAAATGTTCACAGTCCTGAACTGACTTGAAAGAGGCCCCTAGGAGAAGGAGTAGCAAAGAGGTGGGTGTGGTGACCTTGAGCTTGCTAGAGATAGACCCTCAGGAAATGCAGACCTGAGGCCACAGAGCTACTGTTAGGAGTGAGTGCTTACTTAAAAAAAAAAAAAAAAAAAAAAAAAAAAAAAAAAAAAAAAAAAAAAAAAAAAAAAAAAAAAAAAAAAAAAAAAAAAAAAAAAAAAAAAAAAAAAAAAAAAAAAAAAAAAAAAAAAAAAGCAAGCTTTGAGCTTTGCAAACGATTTTTCCCAGTTCTCCATTTCATCTTCGAACTCCAGAAGGGAAAGGAATGTCTTTGTGGATTTCCTGCAAGATGTATAACACCACATTCCTTTGTGATCACCTCACTTTCTTGACTTGGGGGAAATGGGAACTACACCTAAAGAAACAGAATCAACTACCATCAACTAAAAACGGCTGTCAAGGACTGCCAGCTCCCCTTAGAATTCACTTCCAGAGTTTCCCCTTTGTGGCCAAGGGTGTGCCTGAAATGGAAGCAGACAGGGGAAGTTGTCAAAAGTCCTTTATCAGTGTGAGCATCCCTTTCAGATGTGATCCTTGTGTCCTATGCCAGGAAGTCTGTGTGGTTAACAAACTTTTGTTGGCTGCTAAACTAAGAGTCTCTAAGATATTTGTCAAGCACAGATAGCCTTTCATGCAGTCAGACACTTGTTCATGTGTTCTAATGTCAAAGGCCAAAGAATTGGATATGTGTGGGGGGAGGATCCATAATTCTTAGTTAATGAGAGAGAGAAAATCCTCAACTTACTCCCCTAGATCCACCACAGCTTCTGTAGTACCTGTGTCTAGAAGACCCCTCCCCCAAAGACCATCATGGAGTTGGACTTGCTGCAAAATGCATGAGGGCTTTATTGTTACATATAGGTTTCAAATGAACCCAGGTCGATAACCTTCACTCCGACACAGCAGAAGGCTATTGGCCACAAGCACCTAGGGCCTACGTAAGCAAAATGCTGCACGTCTTAGCATTCCAGGATTGGGTAAAGGGTACAGTAGCTATTGGCTGAACTTTCTAGTGGGAACCTAACTTTTGAATCTATTGGCTGTCAGGCGCACTCATAGACCTGGGCCCCGTCCTCAGGTACCAAAGCTTCTCTGAAACAAAGCTTTGTAAGAATAAATCCATGTCCTCACACTTTAATACAAACACTGCTTGTTCCTTTGTACCGTGTGTGTGTGTGTGTGTGTGTGTGTGTGTGTGTGTGTGTGTGTGTGTGTGTGTGTGTGGCGGAGGTGGGGATTAGGTTGTTGTTGATGGGTATGGAACTGGAGCACACGAGGTCAGCACTGTACTGCTAGGTTACATTTCTAGACCCTTTTACTGTTAAAAATGTTTAATGTTTGCCCTGGAAGTTGAGATTTCCCTCATCACACAGAGATTAACTAAACTCAATATCATTAATAAGGATTTATGTATCTCCTAGGTAAAAAGCACATGCAAGTCTTAGGAGTAAAGAGCATTGCCCACATATCTTGAGTTCATATCCTAAAAAGCCTAAGATGTGGTGTTGTATACCCCAACCCTGCTGCTTCCCAACTGTGCTGTGTGGCTTAAGGCAAGTTACTAAACTTCTCTGGGTTTGTCTCCCCACAAGTAAAATAAAGATAATCACACCCACTCCCACACTGCCAGTGATGATTGATTAGATCATCTCTGAATTTTGCAGACTTTCACCCACGCTCAAGACTTAATGCGTAACACCATTGCTACTGTTTTGACTGTTCTGGTTTTTTGCATTTGTTATTGTTACTATAACAAACTTTGAAAAAGATTTCCTGAGATACTAGCAATGGTTAACCCCTTGGGTTAAATTACTTTTGCAAAATAGCTGATCAGTCATCTGTCTGGGCTCTGTAGAACAAAAGACAGACTTTTTACACTTGCTAGAATATTCTGGTGAAGGATCATGGGCACTGGGCATCAGGGAGGCTCTGAGTGCAGAGATCAAGTATATGCTCCCAGAAGTACTGGGTGGAGGTTATAGAAGACAACAGTTACTAACTGCACCCCTTCCCTTACATCCAATAATTATCACATGAACAAGTGCTACCCCGAGCAGGCAATACTCCTTCTGAGTCCCGGAGGGTCATGGAGAAGTGGAAGGAGTTTCTGGTGGCATTTCTGTCACTGCTCCTTTACTTAGAGGGAACTGCATAGAAGTGCAATTTGAGGTCAAAACAGCCGCATTTAAGACGGTGCTTTTCTGCAAATCCTTGAACAAATATTAACTCATTCATCATCTCCTCCTGCTAAGAGCTAAGGACTCAGTTACCTGGATAGAGGGTGGAATGTCATAATCCCATCTGTAAATTACAGTGCCAGCATTGTTCATTAACAGAAGGGCTAAGACTCCAGGAATTAAATGCTCTCTCAATCCGCATCTCAGGATTCGCTCCAAATGTGTTTGCAAAGAAGTGGGTAATGTTAATGCGGCACTGCCACAAGCCAGTTGTTCTTGTGGATCCGAAGAAAAGACAAGGAGGAAGAGATAAGATAGAGGCCAGGCCAGGAGAAGGAGGAAGTGAGGAAGAGGAGGGGGGAGGGGAGAAGAGGGCAGGAGACAGAAAGAGGAAGGGAGAGAGGTAGGAGGGAAACGAGGAAAACTCCCTTTCTCAGATTTATTATAAAGTATTACTTAAACTTTTTAAATGGAGCAAGAACCAGTTGAAAAATGCTCATCAACTACAAACAATTGGAAACAAAATCCCGAAGGTTTTTACTGTGTCTGGTTGAATTCAAGCGCACACAGAAAGTTGTGCAACTGAAAGGCTTTCCAAACAACAACCAGGGTGATTGGTGACCAGGACAGGAGTGCAAACCTTAGCTTGCTCAGACCGCCTGCTTGAGAACAGGTTTACAACTTGTTACAAAGGGAATCCTCTGCTAACATGGGAAAGAGAAATCTTTTTTTTTTTTTTTTCCTGTGAGACACCGAGAGCCTACTAGCCTCCTGCCTTTTAGACCTAGCTTTGAGCTTCAAGATTCTCCTATTGTTCCTGATAAGTTAGAAAGAAAAGAGTCTCCCCAAACTCTGCCCTTGTTTCTGTCTGTTCCATCCCACTTTCCTCAAACCCCTTTTCAATTTCGGATAATTACTGTGATAACTAGAGAAAAGCAAGCTTCACAAACATGAGGGGTTGTGTAGTTAAGATAAAGCCTAGAGTCATGTGGTCCCTGGGCTGACTATATGAAGGAGTCCTTTATGGGTTGGAAGGTCAATGGATGATAAGCCTGTCTGCTAGAATCCAATAAAGCTCCTTTACTCAGTTCTGAGTAGATCTGACTCTGGAACCACCTGCCCCCCTTTTGGGTGTCTATGGCAGGGAGGGTAATAAAATTTTTTGAGACAAAGTCTTGCTATATAGCATAAGCTAGCCTTGAATTTCAGTTTTTTGTGCCTTAGGATCTGTAGTGTAGTGATCATAGATATATACTACCATGTCTGACTAATAACAAGAAACTCTGATTCCTTAATCATAATTTCCAAGTGCCTATATAACCATAACTTTATTATTATTATTATTATTATTATTATTATTATTATTATTTTCTATGTATGTGTGGGGGCCTGAGTACATGTCTATGTACCACATGTATGCAGGTACACATGGAGGTCAGAGGACAGTGTCAGGTCTCTTGAAACTAGGGTTTCAGGCAGGTGTGAGCTGGCAAATATAGGTGCTTATAAATCAACCTGCGTGTCCTAAACAAGCTACCCAGTACTCTTGACTGCTAAGTCACCTCTCTAACCCCAACCATACTTTTCTGATAAAAAGAACATGAGAGATGATTCAAATTAGTATGCCCCTTTGGCCACTGGAAATGTCACCTTAGTTTGGAGATGATGGTGGTGGTGGTGGTGGTGAGGATGATGATGGTGATGAAGAAACATATAAATGTCTTCCTACATGCCCTGTTCTATCTCACCACAGGAAGATCAGCAGGCTGCTTTATGTTCTTTCTCCAGTAGATTCTGTGTTGTTCTCTGGTTCACAAGGATGTCCTTTCTAAATTCATTGTATGGATGGGAACACATCTCCCTGAAACCATTTGTGACTAGCCCTGCCCCACTGCCTTCAGATAGATGCACTAGAGTCTGGTGAAGTTCCTAGCACTCAAGAAATGGTTTCTTTAATGGTCAGTCTTAACTGTGAGCTTCAGTGAATTTAGAATCACCTAGGAGACATACCTCTGGGTGTGTCTGTGAAGGTGTTTCCAAGACAGGCTTCACTGAGAAGGGAATGTCCACCCTGAGCATGGGTGTGGATGGTGGAATCCTGGATTGAATAAAATAGAAAGAAAAAAAGAAAGAGAGAGAGAGAGAGGGAGAGAGAGAGAGAGAGAGAGAGAGAGAGAGAGAGAGAGAGAGAATGCCCTGAAGGCCACCATTGATTTCTCTGCTTCCTGACTGTGCCGAAATGTGATCAGCATTCCAGCCAGGATGGACTGGATTCCTCCTAAAACTAGCAGCCAAGATAAACTCTTCCACCATTAAGATGTTTTTGTAAGATGTCTTACAATAGCAATTAATATAGTTCCAAAGCTGTCAAGGAAGAGGGGTTATCACTGAAAAATTCTCTTGCAATATAACACATACAGGATTAATTTTTATTGAAGGGTATACAAACACTCATGATACAAACTGAACCTTAAGACAATTCTTGAAGTATGGAACTGTCCCACGCCTGTAGAAAGAAGTTTCTGGCCTGCCTGGTCCCATGGTTCAGACCTGCTTATCTGGACCAGCAGTCCCAAAGTCCCAAAGAAACACACAGATGCTTATATTAATTTCATTCTGCTTGGCCTATGTCTCAGACATATTGCTAGCTAGCTCTTTCATCTTTTTTTTTTTTTAAAGATTTATTTATTTACTATGTATGCATGCCAGAAGAGGGTATCACATATCATTATAGATGGTTGTGAGCCACCATGTGGTTGCTGGGAATTGAACTCAGGACCTCTGGAAGAACAGTCAGTGCTCTTAACCTCTGAGCCATCTCTCCAGCCCCTAGCTCTTTCATCTTAATTCAACCCATTTCCATTAATCTGTCTCACCACATGGCCCATGGCTTACCTATTTCCTTACATCTTGCTTCTTGGGCAGCTAGATCACCTCTGTCTGACTCTGCCCTCCTTCTCCTGCCTAGGCTCCAATTTCCCGCCTACTGCTATGGTGCCTGCCATGGCCAAAACAGTCCTTTATTCACAGCCATCCCACATCACATGCAGAATCGCTAATCTGCTCCCGGAGAACGCAAGAACAAGCAGGAAGGTAGGTCAGTGTGCCCCAGGTCTCAGTGGGGTCTGGCCATGCCCTATTCCAGATTCTGGTACCCGAGAGATATGCCTGTAAGCTTCCCCCACTAAAGCCTGAATCCCCCTACATCAGGTGGAACTGAAGACACTCATGTCACAACAAAGAGCATGCACCTCTTTCTATCTACCCATATCATCTTCACCTTTGCCACTCTTCCTTGTTTACAGTTCCTATTCCTGATTCTCCCCCTCTTCATCAGTCCATTCAGTTGATATTTTTTTTTTTTTTTTTAAATCCTGGAGGCTCAGTCTGAAAGCTTGCAAGTCTGCTCTAATACAGGGGGATAAGAACTCAACTCAAACCGATGTGAGCACCCATCATGCAAATGGAGGAAATGCTGACGGGTAAAGATGGGGTTGGAATTGTCCCACGATACCTAAACTCATTCAGTTTTCCACCATTTCCTGTTGAAGACAAGCCCATCAAGTCCACCAGAAAGATGCACATCCCTAGCATTATGACTTTACTCTGAGAAAGCGATGCTTTGAACTTATTCTTGCCTTGAATTTTCTAATAAAGTCTCTTAACAATCATGAAAATGAATAATGTTACTCTAAGCCACATCTCTTTCATCCAAAGGCTCCTCATTTGACACTAATTGTTACCCTTGGCTACCAACAATTAGGAGAATGAAAGAAAATATGTTTTGCTTTAGTCTTGGCCCATTCCTTTAGCCTCACAAGAACTCTCCAAAGATGACATTCTCATTTCTGGAGAAGAACATTGAACTCAGATTAACTCACTTGTTCAAAGTCTCTCTGCTTTCCAGAGTAGACTTGGTTAGATTCTATCTGATTGTTGCATCTGTCATATTCCATGGCATGTTCCAAATACTGTTCACCTTGTCACACCTGAAAAAAAAGCACTGACCATTGATAATGGCACTTCTCTGGAGCTAATGTTAGTTAACCTTTAGATTCCTTCCCAGTCACCACTGCAAGCTGATCAGAGCTATTAAGCTGAGTTGTCTAGCCATCTCCATCTCAGGCCAGTCCTTAAACACAACCTCAGCACCTGTCTTATCTCTCAGTAAGGATATGTTATCACAGAGTGGCCATCATGTGTACCAAAGAGAATAGATGGGAACCAACATGGAAGCTCAAAAGAATGCTTGCATGTGTCATAGAGCAAGCCTTGGCTACCTTTCTTCAGGGATGGCAACGAAGGATTTCTCCCAAAGAAAAAGAAATGTCGAAATGTCACGCATAGCAGCTCACTGTTTCTGGTCACATTAGTCTCTCTCTCTCTCTCTCTCTCTCTCTCTCTCTCTCTCTCTCTCTCTCTCTCTCTCTCCTGTTCTTACTTTGTACATGATGGTCAAAGAATGAGAAAAATCACATCACTCTTGTTAAAATCTCCTCTATGCTGAGCATCCTCACATTTAACACAACCTTAGGAAAGACAGGAAGGTCAGCCCCATTTGTCTCTCCTTCAGTGCCACCGTTGGGCATTTCCACAGCAGCCACAGTGAAATGTACAGTTGCTATCACTGAGTCTCTTTCTTCTATCCCACCTAGGGCATGCAGGAGAAATAATAATTTACCTATTTTTTCCAGAAAACATGAATACTCAACATTCTTGTTGCTATAGTGGAATCAGGTAGGATTTTTTTCTTCTTCTAAATTGGAAAAATAAACCAAATAGACAAGAATTTGTGGTTCCTTGATACCTAAAGGTCATGGATCATTCTAACAAAATAAATTCCATATTGTTCTAATTCACATATCTTAAATTTGCACCAGTATGTTACTAAACAATTACTTTGGTGCTCAAGGAAAGTTTGAAATTTCTTTTTTTAAAAAAAATAAGTTATTACATCACATAGTATTAAATCACATAGTAGCACACACCTTTCTTTAATCCTGGCATTTTGGATTTAAGAAGTAGGTAGATCTCTATGCGTTCAAAGCCATCTTTTGTGTTCTACATAGTGAATTCTAGGACAGCTGAGAAAATATTGTGTCTCAAAAAGTCCAAATGAATTATAATAATAAAAATGTACTAAGGACTTTTCCCTTGAAAATAGAACGGAGTCTAGAGAGGTGGGCCATCAGTTAAGAACACTGGTTGTCCTTCTAGAGGACCTGAGTTGGAGTCCTAGTACCTATATGGTAGCTTACAACTATCTATAACTCCAGTCCCAGGAAATCTGACACCCTCTTCTGGCCTCTGTAGGTACATCAAGCATGTGATACATCAAAATGAGGACAAAACACTCAGACACATAAAATAAAAAATACAGCAAATCTTAAATAAAATAAAAGAAAGAAAATGAAAAAGAAGGCCGTTTGTCCAGGACTAAGTGCCCTTGGATACCAAATGCCTAGGCAGCCTCATGCTTGTGGCAAATAAGGTCTCCATATGGCCAAGAAACTGTTTCCACTGTGTACCAGCTGCCACACCACACTACCTCACCTCTGTCCACCCACTCCTGGTTCTTCAGGGTGATGAGGATGGGAAGAGACTGAGCTCATGTGTCCACTAAGCGTGTTACTCATGAAAGCTCTCTCAATTCCCACACTCTCTCATACTTTCTGGGAAATAATACGTTATGTGGATTATTTTAGCCAACACCCAGATACTTCAAGCGACACTAAGCAATGATCTCCCAAGGGTCAAAGGATCGACAAAATGCTCTCAGAAGACCAAGATGTTAGACCCAAAGGGAACAAAGTGCTCTTCCACGCAGACACTCAAACCAGTTCATGTTTGGAGTCCTTCCTCACCACAGCCTAGGAAAACATCTTCAGCCCTGGCTCAGGCAGGAGCCCTTCCTTGGTTAAAAGGGGCACAAATAGAAACAACTCTTCTGATAGCCTTGTTGATATGATATCAGCCGAGATCAGAACCCAACTCCGAGCTGCCAGATCCATTCTCAAACTTGCATTCATTTTTTTTCCTGGGACAGATAAGGTTGCACTGGAAGATAATTTGACCCATTTCAAAATAACCACTTTATAGTGCTTTCCTACATGTCTAGACTAGCAAATTGACCAGTTCTTCAAAAAAACAAAAGAAGATTTTTTTTTATTTGTGCCTTAAGAGATATTTATCTCTATTAAATATACAGTCTTGGGGCTGGAGAGATGGCTCAGTGGTTAAGAGCACCGTCTGCTCTTCCAGAGGACCCGGGTTCGATTCCCAGCACCCACATGGCAGCTAACAACTGTCTATAGTTCCAGTTCCAGGCAAACACCAAGGCAAATAAATAAATAAAAGGTTTTTTTTAAAAAAAAAAAAAAAAAAAAAATACAGTCTTAGAACAAAGAGAACAGTTTCCTCTTTTCTATAATCTTTGGTGTCATTATTATTTTAAAAGATAACCACATTCACTCATAGCCAGATGACTGCTGAGTTCTGTTCCCTCTGTAGTTTTAAAAGAATTTGTTTTTAAAAAGAAAGCCGTGGGGTCTAGGGACAGACAGGGTAATCCGGGTCCTCTCTCCTACCCCTTTTCCAGCTGTGAGAAAATTGTGGGCCTGGGAACTTTACACTTTGTTTTCTATAATTCCATCAAGTTTGAAACCAAAAAAGGATGTACTTCTCGGGAACATACCACAACATAGAAGGGAAAATGAAATGACTCAGGGGGTAGGTGTTTGAAAATCCAATAGGTCAGCATTTGGCTCCAAGGGACCTGAAAGAAAAAGGGGTCCACTTCGTGCCTTTTCTCTTTCAAGCCTCCCTTTTGCTCCCTGGCATCATTAGGAAACACAGCAGACATTTGTCACCAACAGCTTTTCGGAGACTCCAGTGTTCCTTCCTCCCAGGGTCCAAAACGGGACTTTGGACATGTGAGAACTGGATATTTTGCAAAACTGCAGAGTTTTTGTGCAATGTTTATCAGCCAGGCGAGAGGCTTCGAACGCAGACTTTGGGAAATGACTCCAACAGTTTATAAATCAGACCTAAATGAATAGAACGGGCTCTTCTTTTGACAGACCCCCCCCACCTTCCTTTATAATCTTTTTACTGGGGCAGAATGCTATGTGAACAAGAGCTGGGGTCTAATGGAGTCAGGGTGCTTTGGGTCATTCAATGTAATTTGTTTTTTCTGGCCACATCATGAAAGAGAATTGCATTCTGCTCTCTGTTACATTTATATGATACCATCTCTTTTGATATTGTCAAGGTTTTATGCCAGGCTACATAGTCCTGCTGATAACAAAATTCTTTGGGGAAAAAAAAAAAAATCTGTTTTTTTGTTTTTTTTTTTTAAAAAAAAACCATTTTTTCACACATCAAATAACAGCAGCTGAAATCAGCTGGAGTTTGTTCTTGACTGGCCAGAAAGTAAGATATACTTTTCATAGGCGGTTTCTGGGGAGTCCTAGAAACATAATATGAGGCATCCTAACCTTTGCTCCAAAACTGACAGAATCTATATGACTCTTTTTAAAGTTTACATTTGGTATACTAACCAAAGAACAGTGTCACACAAAGGCTCTAAAGAGAAGCCTAAAGCTTAGCTTTTGGCTTAATACATTATCAGTTCTCAGAGTAGAGTGAGCGGGTCCAGGGAAAGGACAATTTCTTAACTCTATTGAAGACGGAAGACAAAAAACTTGGGAAGACTGAGCACAATCCTGAGTTACAATCAGGTAAATATCACAGATCTGAAGTGTAACCATCTCCCCAGCGCCAACTAAGCGAACTGGTATTTCCTGGCTGCACTATCACAGAAAAGCCTCACCAGAGCTGGAATATAAACTAATTGACTAGTAAGATGCCCAAGTTCTAGGGTCGGCTTCAAGGTCTTAAGTGACTAGTGCTTTTAACTTGACATTGAGCTTGCAATCACATCACTTCTTTTTTTTTTTATTAAAATGTAATTTATATCTTTTTCCCTTTTCTTTCTCCAGTGCTTCTCATATCCTCTTTTGTTTCTTTTTTTTTTCAAGTTATATTTTTTATCATTGTATATCCTTGTTCAAGCTCCCTTCCCTCTCCCGCCCCTTCCAGTCACTCTCTCCTCCACATCTCTTTATCTCCTGCCCAGCCACATCACTTCTTAAAGGAACGATCTTAAATGGCTCCTCTTCACTGTACCATGAACCCTACTCTCCCAGCACAGTGGAGACTGAACTGGCTGGTATTATTAAAGAAGATTTGAATTGACATACTCAGTGTGACTTAGGGGTTAAGGAGGGACTATCGTACCATGGGCTTTCCATGGCATATGCCAGGCTCACACTTCAACACTCTTTATATAATCTGGATTTATCATAGACACAGCTGTTTTGGGTTACTCTAGGATATCAAGAGATTAAAGCCCAAATTACCTCCATGTTGTACCAGTGACCAGAACCCTTGTTTTCTGTCAGAGGATAACCCCGTTCTCTTAATGACTCCTAGTGCATTTCTCTCAAATCTTATCCCCCCAGGCTCACCTCATCTTGTGTGAGGAAGCTTCACAATGCTCTTGGCTCGTAGTGTGATAAAACAGAATCATCTGTTCACATTATACTTTAAGGCAAATTCAGCATCTTGTAGCCTTGTTGTATGATTTATTTGCCCTTGTGGGGCTTCCCCTGAAAGTGCTGAAATGCCACACTGACATTTCACTTCAGACTTACAACCAGTGACACTTCAAGTAGGATTTATTTATGATCGAAGGGTTTCTCGTATTAAAACTCAGTGGGTGATGCCCCCACCTACCATGGAATCTAACCACTAAGAGGAAGAAGGAGATGTGCAAGGAAGGTAGGTCAGGGAGGAGAAGCAAAGGCATGCCAGACCCTGGGGAAGGCAGATCAGACCCGTGAAGACTTTTGAATGAAGCGGTCTACGTTAACTACCGAAACAGGAGCACATACAGAGGATCAGGGGAGAGGCCTCTAAAATGGCAGCTAGAAGCATTTGTAATAGTTCCGGAGCTACACTTACAGATGCAACATTTGTGACTTGTTTCCAGTTGTGACTTTCAAAGCTCTCTCCAATGGGAGACCGAGGAGCCAGTAAGGCTTACAACTACCTTTTATTCCATCCACAAATTTGATAAATTGGGAAATGATGATATGTGCATAATGCCATTAACATGAGGTTGTTTCTGGTTTTGTTTTCCCATATGCATATCAGTTAGCATAAAGTGAGTATTCATTCACAGCAAAGCCTTTTCAATTCCACAGGTCCTTGTCCTAACAAGATATCAGGCTCACAAAAAGGTATACAGTGACTTCTAAAGATGCCAGCAAGCAGACAAAGGTCCTCTGTCTTTTCTTCTTCCACTACTTCACATCCCAAAGACCAGAACTCTGGAGACTGAGCTTGCATCCCAGATCTGTTCTGGATTGCAGGGTTCTTACAAAGCAAAATTCCTGCAAAGCAGGATGGAGACTCTGCCCTTCTGATCTGTGAGTTAACAGAGCACTAAGCCCACATTGCAGAGGAAAGTAGATCTCAGTCAGGAAACATTCACAAGGATGAGATGTGCAAAGGAGAGGTACTGGGTACAAGTTTGCCCTGAAGATGGATTTCTTCACTGCTTAGTATCTAGGCTTGATCAAAATTGATGAAATTCTTAGAGAAATACAGTTGTTCTTCGCCCCTCTTGGTTTTTATCTGTGCAAACATAAAATCAAGCAGAAAGCTTCCATGATTAAAAAGTGGTGACAGAATTCTCCATTTACAAATTTTATTACTTAAGGAAATGATTTAGCAATTTAAAAACTGAGATGTATTCAGTAAATTAGACATTGGAGTAGACTCCAGTGAGTAAGATCAATGATTATTATGAGAGCCAAACCACTAGCATTGTAAATAACACTTTCTGTTGGGACTCCAAACACTCCGTCAGAAAACACCAGGACTGTTCATTTGAAGTCAGCTTTGAAATCTGTAATATCGGAGTGACTTAGCCCTTAAAACCCCAAACTTCCTTCATCAGTAGTGTTCTGGTCTCTTGCAAGCTTTCAGGGGAACCCATTATGAGAACCCTGAACTCCTCATCTGCCTTACATGGTATGGAGAGTCTGCAGAAAAGAGGAGCCAGGGGAAACAACCTGCAAGTTCTCAAGGCAGCATTGGAAGCTATCTGCCAAATCCTCATTGCCAGCTGGCAAGGAGCAGTGCCCTTCCCTCCAACAAGGAATCACGTATGTGTTGCTGAAGATAGACATAAATTGTTCCGCTTTAACCTGAATCATCGTGAGGAATAAACAGTGAGGTGTATTCCCCTGGTAGGGTGGCTGGCAGCTTGAGCCACAAGGCAAAGTATGAAGGATTAATTTCCCACTTTGCCCTTCCACCAAGAACACAGTGTCCAACGCCATTCCCAGGGCTTTTTAGACACCCCTATTTCATAGACAGTCCCTGTTGGTACCATACACACACACTCTTTTCCCCTAGCTCTGGGGCTAGCCCATCTCTTTAGAAAAGAACCTTGAGTTTCAAACAAATGATTCCTACGTTTGAGATCATTAACATCAACATTCACAAACCGTTTCCCATAATACATCTACCAAGACTTCCCAATCTTGACGAGCACTATGGAGGATTATAAAAATCCAATATAGCTTTTCACAATTAGAACAGAAATATTTATGTCAACTTAATAAAAATAAACAATGTCTCCAGGTGGTGGTTGCACACACCTTTAATTCTAGCACCCGGGAGGCAGAAGCAGGCATATCTCTGAGTTTGAGGACAGTCTGGTCTACTGTTCCAGGACAGCCAGGGCTATGCAGAAAAATCCTGTCTTGAAAACCAAACAAATAAATAAATAATTAAGTCAACAAATGTAATTAAATACCATTATATGCTTAAAGCTCAGGGCTCCTCCTGTTTTATATTTGAGTGTTTTTTGGGTTTTTTGTTTGTTTGTTTGTTTTTTAGCATCCAGCTGAGATTTCTTATATACTCCAAAGGACTGAAAGGGAATGACTGGGGGAACCTCTTATCTTGTGTTAACTAAACTTATGTAATAGTAAGTCAACTGTAGTAAGTTCCCCTCAAGATCCTCCAGTGTACTGGGTAGAACTGTCTTCTAAATCCTGCTCTGTGGGAAACAGGATTTAGCAGGGTTTCTCACAGCATGGTTCCGAGACAGTGTCTGTGATGAACACATTCCCTCCCAGTTATCTCAGAAAGGCTTGGGGAATCTGCTTTTTTCTTTTTGCTGCCTTGAAACAGGGTTTTGCTTGTCATCCAGGCTGGCCTCAAACTTATGATCCTCCTTCAACAGCTTCCTGGCTCCTGAGATTTCAGCCATGTACTACCACACCCAACAATAACTTCTTCTTCTTCTTCTTCCTCTTCTTCTTCTTCTTCTTTTTCTTCCTCCTCCTCCTCTTCTTCTTTTGCTGCTGCTTCTGCTTTTTCTCCCCTTCTTCTCCTTTTGCTCCTCCTTCTTCTCTTTCCTCTTTTTCTTTCTCTTCTCTATTCTTTTCTTTTTCCTCCTCATTTTTTTTTTTTACAGTGTTTTTCTGTCTAACAGCCTTGGCTGTCCTGGAACTTGTTTTGCAGACCAGGCTTGCCTCTAACTCACAGAGATCTGCCTCTCTTTGCCACTCAAGTGCTGGGATAAAGGTACCACCATGACTGCCTACAGCCCACTTTTTATATGGTTGTTTTCTGGGTGTTTAGGGTTTGTTGTTTTTAATGATTGTTTGTTTTTAGTTCTTAATATATATTTATATTTTAATCCTCTGTCCGATGTACGGATGACATATTTTTTCCCAGTCTACAGGCTGCCTCTTTAGTTTATTAACAGTTTCATTGGCAACACAGAACCGTTTTAATGTCATGAAGTCCCATCTGATGATTATTGGTATTATTTCCTAGGTAAGCAGAATTCTAGTCAAAAAGTTGTTACTGTGTCCTGAAGTATACTCCCCATTTTTTCTTCTAGGGGTTTCAAAGTTTTATGTGTAAAGTCGTTGATCCATTTGGAATTTGTGTCCTGGGTGTAAAGAATCAAGTTTCACACGTATATATCCACTTTCCTCAGCACCATTTATTAAAAATTTCTATTGTGTGGCTGTTGGACTTGAGTGGATGTTATGTATGTGGACTTATGTCTAGCTCCTTAAGGAATCTTTAATTTTAAAAAGCTTCCCATGTGATACATACAAAAACATTTGAAAATTATTTGTCTAGATTTTTTATTCTTGAGTATTTATTTGCTAAGAAATCTTTTCTTCCAAAAGATAATTCAGTATACAAACCAACATATACAGCAGATAAGACTTTCACAGAAGAGAGTCTCATGAGGTTCGAGCCCTAGCTGAAGACCTATTGGCAGTTGATGGCTGTGGAGGGAAGAGTCAGTTCTCTTCAGAAATGTGGCCCATAGTGAGTTGCCATTGTTCCAGGGTATAGCCCTGAGTCCATGCACTTAAGGAACCATATCTTGTCCCACACTGCTTCCTCTCTCTTATCTGTTTCCAGGTCACCAAGAAGCAAGCAGCTATCAACTCTGGTGTTCTAATATTGAGAGCAAAAGCACCTGCTGAAGTAGACTAAAACCTTGTACTAAAATAAGCATTTTCTGTGAGGGTGTTTTCCTTGAGTGTTCTATCACTATAATAGAAAGCCAGCTAACACAGCTCTGTTCTATACATAGTTAAAAATATTTCTTCCTTTAATAAAATGTTGTACTCCCTAAGAGTCCATTATGCAGGAACAAATCAAAGCTTGAGGAGTGATTTATGCATAGCTCTAGAATTAGTCAGTAGTAAAAGTTGCCCAACATTGTAAATGTGCTTGATGCTACTGAATTATACACTTTTAAACAGAATGATAAACTTGATATTGTGTGTTTTTATTGAGTTGAAAAGGAATTTAGTCACAAAAATATTCATGTCATCATTATTTATGGTAATGGGATCTTTAAAATGCTGAAGCTCAACATGAGATCCACTGTCACATTACAGTGCCTTGGGAAATGCTCTAACATATGCAGAACAGAAGAAAAAAAAGTAGAATGTAAGACTGTGAGGTTGGCTCCTCATGGCCATAGATTTCAGAGCTATGGCTTCAGCCAACTTCAGATTGAAAGTACAGTTCGGGCCAGGAGGCAGTACACCTGGAATCCCAGCACTCGGGAGGCAGAGGCAGGCAGGTCTCTGAGTTTGAGGCCAGCCTGGTCTACAGAGTGAGTTTCAGGACAGCTAGAGCTACATAGAGCAACCCTGTCTTTAAACATACACACACATGCCCCAACCCACGGGACTTCAACACGGGAGACCACCTACAAGAGAATGAAGGGAAGGGAGACGCAAAGGAAGGCAGCAGGTCAAACGGGATTCTGATCGAGCTGCAGTTTTATTACGATTCTATACATGCTTATATAGTTCCAAAGCAGAATATGGGGAGCGGGTAGTCAACAAACACCTGCAGGAAGCTTGGCCAGGGGAAGCAGAACGTTGGCAAGGTGACTGGTCTTGTTTCAGGGGAGGGCTGCTAGGTATCCTCACTATAGAATGTTCTTGTTATTCTATTCTTTAGAGTTACCTTAGCGGGCTGCTAAGTAACCTAGCCACAGAATGTTCCTGTTATTCTATTCTTTAGAGTTACTTCTTAGTTACTGTTAAGCAAACCAGAACATCTATTTTACTTTGGGAGAACATCTACTTTTCTCAGGGTCGTGCTGGCTCAGTGGTTGGTTTCTCAGCAAGTTCCCATGGTAGCCTTTTGTTAGAGGCCTAGAGGCTCAAGCCAGGATCTTGGTCCCTGACACACACACACACACACACACACACACTCACGTACTCACCAGATAGGAAAAAAAATATATTTCTGATGATGCATAATTCAGTAAGTACTGTGGTAGATATCCCTTTAGTGGTCAGGAACAAAATTATTTCTTCACCTTATCTACTAAGTACTACAGAGTTTGAGATTGTGTTCAGTCCTCAGAATGTCTTGGGTTACTAACCTCTGAAGAGAACATCAGCATCACTCAAGTTTATACTTAAAAGAGGCACAGAGATACTGTGTAAGCTGCCCCCAAACAAGACAGATGAAGACAGAACCCACTGTCAGATATATAGACTTTAGTTCATGCTCTTAGCTGACCTGCTTCAGCACCTCTGGAAAAAATTCATATTTGAAAAGAAAAGAAAGGGAAGAAGCATGTTAGCTTTAATAATAAAGACAGCACTGATGTTCTCATAACCTAGCACAAGCATGGTGGTTTAAAGTAATAGGGATGTACCCAACATGGTGGAACACCTGTGATCTGTGCACTCTGGAGCCTGAGGCAAGAGTATTGCTATGAGTCAAATCCAGCTTGAGCTATACAGTAAACTCTAAGCCAGTCTGGCCTAGATAATGAGACTATATTTTCAAACAAACAAACAAAAAGACCCAGTGTGTTGTTATCTTACAATTCTGGTTCTTAGAAATTTGAAATTACCTATAGAGCTATATTCCTATCTTTCAAAGATTCTAGAAAACAAAACAAAACAAAAAAATCTTTCCTGTGTCTTTTCAAGTGTATAGAAGCTGCCCAGTGTAGTGGGATTATGTTATTACACTAAAATGTCCAGCCTACTGGTTTAATAAAAACGCTGAATGGCAAAAGTCAGACAGGAAGTGTGAGTGGGGCTACCAGACTAAGAAAACTTTGGGAACAGGAAGAGGAGGGCAGAGAGACACCAGAGAGACACCAGCAGATGCAGAGGAAAGAAGACAATCATGTTGTTCTGAGAAAAGGTACCAAGTCACATGGCTAAACAGATTAATGGAAATAGATTGAGATAAGATGAAAGAGCTAGCTAGCAATATGTTTGAGCCATAGGTCAATCGGCATTAAATTAACATAAGCAACATAAGCCTTTGTGTGATAATTTGGTGCAAAGTTGCACCAGGGCTGAGAGCGAGTCTGAACCTCTGGGCTAGGCTGGAAAGTCTGGGCCAGAAACTTCACATTACAGCCCAGCATATTTGTTAATTTACATTCTCTTCTGCCATCTTTGAATCACATGATGTCTTCTCCCCTCGCCTACCCCTCTGCCTCAATCTTCCTTTATTATATTTTCTGACTTTCTGTCTCTGTAAGAATTTTGTGATCTTGCTAGCCAACCTAATAATTTGAAATTATCTGACTACATTTCCAGAATCCCTCACACACACCATGTAGAAGCATTAGGGCATGAACATCTTTGGGAACAGTAACTTGGTTTACCACAAGTAGGATATAAAACTTCAGCAAATAGAGTGAATAATAAAACTCATCTAGACTGGAAATGTGGTGAGCGGGTCAGGAAGTTTTTAGCAGCCATCAAACACCCAGAGAATATACTAATGTTCACTGGATAATTATTTTTAAATCCTTCTGGATTAAAACCTTGTAAATCCTTCTTAAACATGTATTTTTTTTTAAGATTTTTTTTTAAAAAAATGACTTTTCAGTACCCAAGTCACTAGAAGTAACCACTAAGATAAATAACACAAAAAACCAATAGTTCATGAGTTCATTTCTTTCATGTTGTTGAACCTTAGATCTTAAGCATATTCTAAAGATCCATGTGGTAAAGGCTTGATCCCTCAAGGTGGTATTTTGAAAGTTGGTGGGATTCTTAAAAAGTGGAGCCTAGTATGAGTTCTTTTGAAAATTTATTTACTTATGTATTGTTCTTTCATACATTACATACTAACCAAAGTTTTTTCTCCTTCTCTTCCCAGTTTCTCCCCATCTCTTCTCTCCCCTGGTTTCACTTATCCTCTGGTTCCCCAAAACATAAATAAATATAAATAAATAAATAAATAAATAAATAAATAAATAAATGGCGGGCTTCCCAGGGTTATCCACTGAGCATGGCATGATGGGTTATAATAAGACTAGTCACATACCTTCATATCAAGGTTTGATGACCAATCCAGTAGGAAGAAAAAGGTTCCCAAAGCAAGCAAAAATATCAGAGATATGCCCTACTCCCAATGTAGGGGTTCCACAAAACACCAAGTCATACAACCATAACATTTATGTAGAGGATCTAGCTCAGACACACGTAGTCTCCCTGATTGTGTTGGTCCAATCTCTGTGAGTCCTGTTAGGTTGATTCTGTAGACTGTGTTCTTGTGGTATCCTTGACCCCTATAAATCTGATCTTCCCTGGGATTCCCCAATGTTTGGTGATGTGTCTCTGCATCTGTTTCCATCAGTTGCTGGATGAAGCCTCTCCAGTGATGATCATGCTAGGCTCTGGTCTATGAGCAGACAGAGCATAGCAGAATATTATTGGAAATTATCTCATTGGCTTCCCCCAACTCCCAGTTGTGTTTGGGTCTATCCTAGGTCTCTGGGCTATCCAGCTTCTGGTTCCTGGCCCTCCAAGCAATATCAGGCCCAGGCTCCCTCTTGTAGCATGGGCCTCAAGTTGAATCAGTCATTGGGTGGCCACTCCCACAAGTTCTGTTTCACCTTTGACCTAGTACATCTTGCAGGCAAGACACATTGTAGGTGGAAGATTATGTCTGAGCTGATGTCCCCATCCTCATGGGAGTTCTTTAGGCCACTAGAGGCAATCCTTCAAAGCAGTCTCTACTCCAAAGTTACTGGTTGTTCCCTGCCTGGTGTTAGCAACAGGACCAGCCAACCACAAAATGGAACCTGTGAGTCCATATACCAAAAAAAAAACCCTTCTTTCATAATAATTTATTGCATCCGGTATTTGCTATAGTAACAGAAAGCTAACACATGTAGAAGACTTCTCCTGGCTTCAATATGAAACACATTAAGGTATGCAGAGAAAGTAAGATCACACCCTCCACCTCTTGTTGGGAAACAAGGTTACAAAGTTAGAGCAACTGTTTCAGCCTCAGAAAATCTAAAAATAGAGCCCCATGATGCTGCTTTGTCTTAGTAGAATTCATAGGCTGTCTCAATTTAGTTTTCTTTTCTAAAATCTTCTTTATCTTAATAACGATACATGCAGGATGTTTATAAATCTGTGCCTTTTTTCCTCAGTTCATTCAGCCTTTTGATTTATCAGAAAAAATACTATATACAGCATGCCAGCATGTTTATGAATGTATTTTCTAACACTGAATTTCAGGAAACACACATAAGGATTAAATAAGTCTAACTCCCATTCATAACATCTTTGAAGCCTATGTTTAACAACAATAGTACAATAATACTAAAAATAATGGAGTAGATACATGTACATGGGCAAATTTGTTGAATCAATAAATACTTACTACAACTTTTAAGAGTAAAAAGCTGGTCAGTGACATAGCCTAGTTGCTACCCTGGAGCAGATTTGCATGAGCCTCTAAGAGCTGAGTGCATGCAACACTTTTTTGATTCCACTTCAGGATCCTGCATCAGTAGCTTGAACTCAGTTATGGTGAAAGAATTTACACCATAGAAATGGACAAGCACAGAGAATCTGAGAGTCCGTTAAACTTTTCTTGGTATATCACCGCCACATATCAGCATAGCCAGCGATGTGCTAAATCAGTGATGTGCATAAAAGATGATGAAACACACACACACAAAGGTTGAAAGTTATGAGCATCAGTGCAGGTTCATGTGGGGCTAAACCCAAGTGTCTACAGCTCTAAGAGATTCCCCTGTGCCCTGAAGAAACTCTGCTTTCATTCATAGGCCAGCATACTACATTCTTTGTCTTTTCCAGAAAACTTGCTTTATTGAATAATTATCTTTTTTTTTATTCCATTTCTGCACATTTATATATTCCTCCTTACTGGAATGTAAACACTTCAATGACAAAAGTCTTCATTTATTTTATATCTCTGGATAGTAAAAAGTCATTCAGAAAATGGTAAATAGCTCTTGAAAGATTAGTAGGATTTGGCCAAGCCAAAAAAAAAAAAAAAAAAAAAAAAAATTAAAGGAAGAACATCCCAAGCAGAGAAAACAGGAATAGAAAGTGAACAGCGAACAGGGAAAGCTAGGGAGAGCCTAAAATATGGATTCAAATCAGGGTTAGGGGTTGCAGAGTGAAAAATATAGCATTGGGCCAGTGAGCTGGGCTAACTCCAAACTCCAACAGATTTGTTTGGAAATAAGAAAAAAGAAAGAAATGCTTCTCTCCTCAAGCCCCATGTGGCTGAAATTCTTTTGCCTCACAAAAGGGGGACAGGGACCACACCCTAGAAAGCAGCATTAACATCATCCAAACATGAAACATTTGGAAACATTTAAGGTGAGGGAATACACTGGTTTCTACGATATGCATTGTTAACATCCTTCTTAGGCTAACTATGGTCTCTTGACATGACTGCATGTTCCAGATATTCTGAGAATATCTGAAATGTCTTAAGGGGGTTTTCTCTTAAATGAGGAAGCAGATGATTCCATTCCTGAGGAGGTAATCTAATCTGCTGAATTGCTGCTCTGCAGGGAGTACACAATGCTTCCCCCATTCCCAACTTGCTACAGTCTATACTTGAGGAGACAGGCTCTCTAGGGAGATGAAGAGAGAGTGTTGGAGCCCAGATGATGGAGTGACTAATTCCACTGGGTGGAACTGAGGAAGGTTATGTTTGGGTTGGCCTTGGGAGTTGAGTAAGACTTAAGCTGGCAAGAGCACTGAAGAGGCCACTTGAGACAGGAAGCCCCCTGATCCAAACCACAGAAGTCTGAAATTGGGGTGTAGCTATATTTAAAGGATCAAGGAACAGCCACACATAGAAGGACTCACACAGCTTTAAGAACAACCACCAACATGCTTTTGCCAAATAACATCCTAATTTTACTTCGGTTTTTATAGTGACAAAGTGATTCATTAATTCCTATTACACATTGCAATTTCAAAACAATAAAAACACCAAGAGCTCTTTCTTAATTAGGAAAGGTCACGCAAAGGGGAACTAAATCAACTCTACTTTTTCTACTCAGCAAATTGGCGGCCAAGAGAGGTACAGGACGACCCTGCTCACAGAACTCACAATCAGTTTTGTGCACACAAGATGAGTAAGAAGAATAGTTCTGCTTTTTAATACCTGGGTGCTCATATGTACTCCATAACTCAGCATGAAGATTTAGATAGATCCCAAGTCAAGCTACGCTTGCCAAGGCAGAATTAAATACATTGAACATAAACATAATTCAGGTAAAGCAGTTGGAGAAAATTCAAAACCTAAAACAAACTGATTTCCAAAGCAGATAAGTTTTGAGGTAATTGTGGGTTTTTTTTTTCTTTTAAGAGCATTTATTTTTATGTATGTGAGAGTTTTGCCTACATATATACTCCAAGTATGCTATGTGTAAGCCTAGTGACCACAGAGGTCAGAAGAGGTTGTCAGATCCCCTGGAACTGAAGTCACAGATGGTTGTGAGCCATCATGTGCATGCTTAGAATTGAGCCCAGGTCCTCTGGAAGAGCAGTCCATGATTCTACACTCATAACCATCACTCCTGCCCACCGAGACAATTGTTTTAACTTTCCCTTTAGCTTGGATTTAACTGAAACAGTAAGTTTTTGAGTGGAGTTGAATTTATCAAAACTGATGTCTGGATACAAATGCACATCCTATGTATAAAGCAAAGTAAAGGATTTGGTGACCATCAATAGAGGTCAATTCTGGCTGACTAGAGCTGAGAAAGAAATTCTTATAAGGATATCTGATAGGCCAGACCAGCATACTTGGCAAGTTCCAGGCCAATGAAAGACCCTGTTCAAAAAAAAATTAAGAAAAAGGTTGAAGATACCTGAGGAATAATACCTGTGGTTATCTTCTGCATCAACACACACACACACACACACACACACACACACACACACACACACACGCACGCACGCACGCACGCACGCGCACGCACGCACGCACACGCACGCGCGCGCGCACACACACTCTTATATATATGTATGTACATATGCACAACACATAAGCACAGCAAACACATCACACACACACACAAATTGGACAAGCAATAAAGTAAAACAAAGTTTCAGAAAAAGAAAGAAAACTAGAAATAAGGTTCAAAACACTCTTCCCTCCTCCAACAAGCATATAGAAGAAAAATGTCAGCTCCAGCTTATATTGATAGAAGGGTCTCTATGCATTCATCAATCTTTCTCATATACATATATACATATGCGCATGCACATACACACACACACACACACACACAAAAAAAAAAAAAAAAAAAACCTCCTTTTCTCTTTTCACTAAGCTTGAGCATTCAATCCCAAGACTGAAGGATCAGTTTGGGACACACACCCCCCACCCCCCACCCCCTGCAAGAAAATGAGTTGTCTTAAATTATAGTCCCACGTAGCGGGAAATCAGGAACTATATATGTGAACGATCGCGTCATAGGACTGGAGATGAGTGGGGCGTGGTTAACTGAAAAGGATTCCGGAAGTAGACCTTCGAGGGAGAGGACCAGGACAGGAAGTCATCATTCTCTCGCGAGAGTTCCCAGACCGGGTGCGCAGTTTGGCCCAGCTGCCCGGGAGTTCGGACGTACAGTGTGGGGATGAGGAATCTTCCTTAGAAAGGCTCCGGCACGCTGCAACCTCATCCTGTCATCTTCTCTTAAAACTGGCTCTGTTTTGTAAGCGATTTTCACCAAATAAACCCCGTTTAAAACATATCTCAGGGCGGGTTTTTACCTCGATAGTCCCATAAACCAGTGGTAGTATACTCCTTTAATCCCAGCACTTGGAAGACAGAGGCAGGTGGATCTCTGAGCTCACAGCCAGCCTGATCTAGTTCCAGAATAGCTGGAGTGGAACCCTGTCTTGAAAAAAAAAAGATATAGTCCCATAGGACTGCAGATTCTTGAAGAGTAGTTTCACGAAGAAGTTGGACCTTGCATGGCAGATGGCAAGGAATTCCCTTCTGACCTGTGAGGACATGCTAGATGCCCTTGGCCCCGACTTACTTGGCGCTGGACTCAGAATTCCACCTCAGTCTTTCTTCCTGGCTGCTTTGGTTCTGCAGTCAACAGCAATGTGGAACAAAGCATGTTTGTTAGTTGATGTTTCTATGTGATGCATATTACATAGCAAACAATTTATCTGCCCTGAAAGGCAAAACAATATGCACAGAATCTGACCACAAAACATAAATAAGCAGAAATTTATTATGAATGCTTCCTTTCTGACAATAGTCACATTATGCTAGTTATAGAACTTAAATATGTATATAGAATACAGAATTTTTCTTTTAGCTTTTTATTACTTAATTCTCTTAAATCATATGTCTCTATGTGTATACATTAGTGATGGCACCTGTAGATGCCTGAAGGTTTGAATCCTCCTGCTATTGGTTGTACAAACAGTGAGCAACTTGGTGTGGGTGCTGGGAACCATGTCTGGGTCCTCTTTGAGAGCAATGAACATTCTTCCTAACCGCTGAGCCATCTCTCCAGCCCTGCAGAATATTTCTTAAACAATGTTTTTGAAAGTTTGAGGGATGAGATTTACTTTAAAAATAGATTAGGACACTGGAGAAATGGCTCAGCAGTTAAGAGTACTTGCTATTCTTATATACCCAGAGTTCAGTTCCCAGGACCCATGCTGGGCAGCTCTAACCACCTGGACCACTAACTGTCCGACACCCTCTTCTTGCCTCCCTTACACCTGTGGTATATGCTCACATAACATACACTGTGCTGGCTAGTCTTATGTCAACTTGACACAAACAAGAATTATCAGAAAGGAGGGAACCTCAATTGAAAAAAAATACCTTTGCAAGATCTGAATGTAAGGTGTGTTCTTAGGATTGATGGGGGCATTGCAGATCATTGTGGGTGTGGTTATCTCTGGGCTGGTAGTCTTGGGTTCTATAAGAAAGCAGGCTCAGCAAGTCATGGGGAGCAAACCAGTAAGCAGCATCCTCCATGGCCTCTGCATCAGCTCCTGCCTCCAGGATCCTGTCCTGTCTAGAGTCCCTGCCCCGACTTTTTCAATGATGAACAGTAATGCTGAAGTGTAAGCCAAATAAACTCTCCTCTTCCCAACTCGCTTTTTGATTATGGTGTTTTATCACAGCAATAGAAACTCTAAGACACACACCATACATATAAATAAAAACAAAATAAAATCTTTGTGAAAAGAAATTTAAAGAAAATAGGTCTTGGGAGCCAAGCATTCCATTGAATGGATATTTTTTGTGTAAACTTCTCAATTATACAGTTGAGTACTGTATAATTACATCTCAACTCTATAAATGTATTAATCATTTTTATAAAGAAACTGTAGGATGTAGCATGTTGTATTTTTCCATAAAAAACAAGCTCTTTTAACATGTGTTGCAAATGGTTTCTGGGCTAGACTTTCCAGTCTAGCCCAGGGGTTTAGCTCCACTCTCTGCCCCGCTTAGCCTCAAATAATCACACACAGGCTTATATTATTTTTATGCTGATTGACCCAGGCCCTAGGCATATAACTTGCTAACTCCTTCATCTGAACTCAATCCATCTTGTTCAGCCATGTGGCTCAGTACCTTTTCTCATAGCAGCATTTTAGCTTTTTTTCCTCTGTGTCTGCTGCCGTCTCCTCATTGTGTCTGTGGCGGCTCTCTGGCATCTGTCTCTGTTCTTCCTATACTTAGAGTTTTCTTAGCCTGATAGCTCCGCCCACACTTCCTGTCTGCCTTTTGGCCAATTAGCTTTTTATTAAACCCATAGGAGGGACAATTATTTAAAACATAACATATAATCCCACTACTAACATGTACCTCTGAGCTGCAGTAGAATGTCTTCAACTATAAATATCTAGACATGCAGAATAAATCACAATTCTTTAAATACACAGCTGAGCTCATCAGACGCCCCAGAAAGGCAGAGCGTAGAAGCTGATGTGGCCATGATCCTGTGTTTATAGTCACAGAGCCAAGATCAAACTTGAAAATAGACCTATGATTTATACAGATAGGACCCTGAGGGTTGATGCTACATAAGAACTGTAACAAGTGAGATCTCTGCATGATGATGATTTGAAGAGGCCACAGCCTTTCTTTACAAGAACAGGTCAGGTCTACCTATCATTGCAGAGAATAGCAGCCGGGCTCATCCCAACTCTGAGAGAAGAATGGAAAAGGGTAAGTTCCCCAGAGGAAAAAGAGTCCTGTGCACATGCTGCAAACAAAATGGACATTTCCTTGTGACATAGATCTTTCTCACTTAGAAACTGGGTTAATAGCCTAGGGCTTTTTGAAGGGTGCAAAACCTCAGAGGAAAACATTATTGTATGTGTACTTAAAAAGACATTTTATATATATGACCAAAATCTTCACATGGAAAATGGTGCACAGAGACCCAGCAGGCAAAAGAAAAATCCATAGTTACATACATTGGATCAAAACTGTAAAGCACCGGGGGCTGGAGAGATGGCTCAGCGGTTAAGAGCACCGTCTGCTCTTCCAGAGGACCCAGGTTCGATTCCCAGCACCCACATGGCAGCTAACAACTGTCTGTAGTTCCAGTTCCAGACAAACACCAAGGCAAATAAATAAATAAATAAAGTTAAAAAAAAAAAAACTGTAAAGCACCATGTTCTATCCAGATGGCTCAGCAGATAAGTGTTTGCAGCCAAGTCTGGGTACCAGAGTAGTTCCTGGGTCCTGTGTGATTGAAGAAGAAAACTGACTCCTGCGCGTTGTCCTCTGACCTCCACACACATGTATTACCAACACACACACACACACACACAACACACACACACAATATACACACACACAATACACACACACACACAACACACACACAACACACACACAATTGTAATTTAACTTTTTTTAATTTAAACACAAAGGAGAAAATGAATTAAAAAAAAAAAAAAAAAAAAAAGACTTTTCCTAAAAAGGAACATTGAACTCGGGTCACATCTTAATAGCAACTACAAAGACTAGAAAAAAATAAAATAGTATCTTCAAAATTTGGGGGGAAAATAATTTTCAAGCCAGAATTCTTGAGGAAGTAGAGAAATAGTACAGCAGTTAGAAACTCTTACTGACCTCCCAAAGGACCAGAGTTCAAATCCCAGCACCCATATTAGGTGACACAAAACTACATATTATTCCAGCTCCAGGACATGCAGTACCTACCTTTCTATGTATGACCTTCATGGGAACCTGAAAACATAGGCACTCACACATACTCACAAATGAGAATAAAAATAAGCCTTAAAAACTGTATGAGAAACAAAGAAATTCCCAAGAGATATCAACAAGTGGCTAGAGAGATGGCTCAGTAGTTAAGAGCACAGCCTGCTTTTGCAGAGAGCTCAGGTTTGATTCCTAGCACTAACATGGCAGTGCACAACTGTCTGTAACTCCTGTGCCAGGACAGATGACATTACCTTTTGGTTTCCTTGGGTCCCAGGCACAATAATGGTACACAGACATATGTGCAGCCAAGAAACCCATACATATAAATAATAATGAAAAATATCTGATTTTTACAAATGGATTATACTTAACAACACTGTACCCAGAAGATAGCCAGTAACTCTCAGACATTTAGAATGTCTAAATTTTCCCAAATAATTCTTCAGTCAAAGGGAAATTTTAGTTGGAAATATACATACAAAGAACAAATTAGAATAAATATTAAAGTTATATTACAGCAGTTATATATGAAACACAACATTTTTTTCCAAGAAAGATAGGGAAAGATATAAAATGAACATAATAAAATACTAGAAATCTTTGGAACCAGATGCACCAATACCTGTTGTACAGTTTATATATGATATATATGAGATACTTCATGACTATATTAGATTTAAAGATTACTTATTCTGATTTACCAAAATATTATTTATACCTCAATGAATGGAGAAACTGGTAAAGGCCTGTTGACATCAAAATTCTCTATCTTTATTTTCAAATGTGAAACATATACACCATCCCTCTGAAGGAAACACGTTATCATGAGCTCTTAACATTGACAAATTGCTTTCATTAGACTGACATTGAAACATAAGCCCACACATAAAGCAATTAGAATAGCAGAAACAAATTCCCAAATTAGAAGTAAAAGTACCAAGCCAACAGATTTCGAGCTAACAAGATTAATATAACAATTTGTGTCTCAGTTAGAAACAGCTGGCTTGCAGGAGTAAAGGATACCACAGAAAACAAGCCACAGAATCAACTAACCAGGGCTCATAGGGGGCCACTGAGACCTGAGCAACAGTCAGGAAGCCTGGATGGGTCTGCCCTAGGTCCTCTGTAGATATGTTATGGTTGTGCAATATGGTCTTCTTGTGGGACTCCTAGCAGTGGGAACAGGGGCACTTTGCCTACTTTTGGGACCCTTTTCCTCTTACTAGATTGCCTCCTCCAGCCTTGATATGAGGGTTTGTGCCTAATCTTGTTATAATTTAATATGTCATGTTTGATTGATGTCTTTGGGAGGCCTGCCTTTTTCTGAGGAGAAAGGAGGAAGAGTGGATCTGGGGAAAGGGGAGGTGTGGGGAGGGACTAGGTGGAGAGAAGAGAGTGTGACTTCGATGTAATGTATGAGATAAGACTAAATAAAAAAGAAAAGGAATAAAGAGATGGCGGCCTTCCTTGTTGGGGTCAGTCAATGGAAGGCATTAGAACTTTGGAGAGCTAGAGGGAGGAAGAAATCAAAGTGTGTTTCCCCCTTTCCTGGTTTGGCAAAGCACCTTCTCACTCCATCCCAAGCACCTGCTGATGCTCCCACTTCATGCATTTAAATGCCCCACCTACACTCACACCTCCCACTCTCTCTACCCCTCCTGGAAGAGGCCTGCCTAGCTGCTAACCCCTGGGTTGTCTTCTCACTCCTAGTTTGGGTTCTGCATCATTTAAAATTGTTTTCATCTTACTTTCCCCAACATGCTAAATTCCTTCTATTAAAATACCTGGTGCAACCTATTCTTTCCTGGCTGTTCTGTGGATAATATATGTTCTATTGAGAAGAGGTGGAAAATCACCAGTACAGAATAAACAGAACTCTTTCTTCACCCACTTATTTTTATGGCAGTTATTTATTGTATCCACATTTCCCTTTTTTGTGCATAAATTAAACCAAGAGAACGAATTCTATCCAAAGTTTATGCCATGACTATTGTATATAAAAGTCCCATCTCTGTTCCCTCATCATCAGAAGAGATTAAACGGGTTGGTATTTATCCATCAAAGGGAATGTGCCAAAATGATGAATGAGTTTGACTGTAGAAACCATGTTGGGGGTGGTTGAACAACCTAGATATCTTGTCTCCACCAGCCCCAGAGCAATCAACTTAAAAGGGAAATCCAGACAATCATTGCATTTGAAAAATGATGAGTGGGAGGAGGCAGCAAATTCTGGGTTTCCTTCCTGGCATTCCCCTAACATTACATGATTCATCAGCGTTTTCCTTTTGGTGTTGTCTCACCAGGAAGATGAGAGTATGTCAAAGAGAGAAGGGAGGGACTTAAAGCAAAGCTGTCTCCAACTAACCAGGAGCAAACCAACAATCTCTGATAGGATGACCAACGTGCCATCTTTCAAAGGCCGAGATCCTTGCTCTCCCAAATATAATCTTTACCGTGCAAGTAACAACTACAAATTTTGCCAGGTTTCATGACTGTAAATATGCAAATGACTAGAAATGCGTGTTTTCTCTTAGGAAAAGAGAGAAAGAATGAGCGATATTTAAAGTTTCAGAAAGTTAAAAGCCCACAGGACACCCTGAAATCATCAAGACCCAAGAGGTTGGAAGTAGAGAGGTCTTCTGGAGAGTGAGCCTCTCATTAGGCTAACATTCTGTGCTTGAGCTATAGATTAAGTTCTGTTTTAAACTTTTTATTTTAAGATAGAATCTCACTAACTTGCCTAGACTGGCCTTGAACTCACTGTATAACCCAGGCAGACCATAAATTTACAATCCTCCTGCTTAAACTGCTGATAACAGGCTTGTGCTCTAATGCCTAGCAAATGAATATTCATAATGAGGTGTATATTATGGAAAAGATTTGGTATTTCAAGGCCTTTGACAAACCAGCTAATTCCAAGAGACAGAGAGACAGAGAGACAGAGAGATTCCGTCAGGCTCAGCCCAAAGGGGAAATGGGCTGAAATGAGCAAGTTGGAGCCCAAATTATGCACCTTAAGTCATGCATCTTCATTCTGGTTCTGCAGCCAAAGAAACCCATCCACCCAGGATAATGCAACAGTTAAATGGCAAAGCTGAAAATGTTTCTGCAGAGCCCTTGCTTGTGCACTGTCTTCTCTTTTAATCTATAATTATTTCTCTGTTTATTGTCTTTCTTCTTTTTTATCCACCTAACACAAGAAGCTCAAGACATTTTGAGTGTTATCTTGTGAATCACAGAGATCCATGCCTCCTCCAAGGGGGGGTCTCTTTCTTGTGTTCTTTCCACAAGGGACACTTCTGTATTCCCAACTGCAGGGTTTCTGTCTGTCTCACTGGAGAGTCCTTTTATCATTGCAATGTGTGGGCTGCCTATCTCTTAGAAATAAGATTCCATTTACTTGTTTGGTACAAGGAAAATCAATTATGGTGTAATTTTCACTGTGGAAATATTCTTGCACAATATTTTAACTGACTTCTAAGTTCTATTTTTAAAAGCATCCTATCTATGGAAATAAAGAATCCTGCAGATTTTCATGCATTGTGAATCTTTAACATTCTGTAATCATGAAGCCCTGAAAATATAATGACAACTATAAAAACTATCTCCAGAAAAAAAAAATACACAAAAATACATATACTAGCATATATACAAAAGTCATATAAGAAATCTGCATGCGATGTTGTTCCCTGGCCAGGAGATAAGATCTTAGATCCCTAAATTAGATCTTCTTTATTACTTAACTGAAAAGAAAATGAAATGTCAAAGAATACAGAATTCATTAGCAGACGAGATAGTACTAGAAGACAGGTCTGTTCTTCTAAGCTCAGTGGTCCACTCTGTGATGTCCCAGAATATATTTAAAATGGAAATATAGGTTATTGGTAATTGTGCTAAGGTAACAAATATAAACTGGAGCCCTTTAGGGGCAAATCTGTATGAAGGTCATTCCAGTTATACCAAGAACAGAAAGGTTCTCGAGCCTGCCATGTCTTTGTACCACAAGACCAAAACTTCACAAGGAAAAACAAACTGTAAGCTTGCAATATGGCCTCTGAATCTTTATCCAGAAGCAGCATTAAAAAGAAATCAAGATTCCAGTCTCTTGTCTGAATGCTCGTTAAATGCAGATTACATCTCCTGAGTAGGACGTACAAAGGAAATTATTATAACTCTGCAGAAACAAGATCTAAGTTTGCTTCCATCTTCCCAATGGGGGTTTCAATCAATTTTGGGTTTTATCAGCACCACAGTAGTGAAGATCAGAACTTTCTCTTGGCTTCTGTTTCTAATGTCAGTTTGACTCCTGGGGTTTGACCATATCAGGCTGACTATGCAGAGAAAGAATAGGTAAAATTGATTTCATTGCAAGGAATCTCCCTGAAGGACTAAATCATTCATATCAGTCTCAAGTTTAGACACCCTCACTAGCAGCACACATTCCAAGAGACAGCAAATTCTCTTCCTTTCCATTTGTCACATGGGGCCACTCTTATGCCCTCACTCATTGGCTTGTTCTTTTTCTTTAGGGTCAAGGGTCTGTGTTGGCTCAACTCCTTGTTCTTAGAATGTTAATATCAGGGTTTTCAAAGAGAGTGTCTCTCAGCTTAGTGAGACTCCAACCATCCCAGCATGGCCTCTGGCTCTGAATTATAGCACAACTATCTATAGTCCAGAGCTGGGTAGCCCAAACCTATGGCTCTCATTGCCTATTAAAATAGGAGAGAAATTTCAAAATCTCCTTTGTTTGGATTCTACCTCTTGAGATTCTGATTGCTAGACTGGGAGTTGGGTCCATGAACAGAGACTGTATACATATACTTTATCGTTTTAAAAATGTATTTATTTTATGTGCATTGGTAGTTTGCCATGGGTGTCAGGTCCTTTGGAACTAGAATTACGGACACTTGTGAGCTGCCATGTGGGTGTTAGGAATTGAGCCTGGGTCTTCTGAAAAAGCAGTTGCACTCTTAACCGCTGAGCCATCTCTTCAGCCCCAAACAGAGACTTTTTCAAGCCTTTCCAGGTTCTGATTTGCAGCCGGAGTTAAAGACTGACCTTAAAGAAAGAGGAAAGAGGACACCACAGTCAGCCTCTTGGCATCTTCTTTTTTCCTCAAGGCTCAGGAGTGGCACTGGGTGTTGATACTGGTTTAAAACAGAGATGAGCTAGCTAATGAACACATCCTAGTAGCCCAGACGGCTAGCTAACAGGCATACCCTATGCACAAATCTCTCAAGTCAACCCAAGAGTATCTGAGGTGAGGTACACAAAGGCAAATATCATTGGAACTTTTCTTTGGCACTACAAGCACAAAACCAACATCAGATTCTTCATTTTCTAAGTCAGCACACATACAGCTCATGCTATATTCTCGAGTTGGAAAAAAATCCAGCTTCAATTGACCTTTCCCTCCATGCCTCCCTCTGTAATTACCTCAGCCATATCCAAGCAGCACAAGCCTCCAAGACACTGCAGAAAATCAGGAAATATCTTTTCTCTGCCCTTCTCTCTGATCAGTCACTAGCACCCTGATACTCACACACAACAGTAGCAGGCACATTCTTCACAGCTGTCCTGGAATCTCTGGAAACAGTTTGCAGTCATCTTGTTTCATGCCGACACTCTGCAAATCCTAGGACACTGTGTCGTAAGAGTCCCCACTCTCTAAAGCCTTCCTGTCATCTTCCTTTTCCAATAATAAATACTTCTCCCCACAAGGCTGTGGCCTCTCTCCTTCCCTTCCCCTCTCCTACCTCCCAATCTGGAGAGATTTAGTTTGACAAATTTCATGGGACCCTCTTAAAATGAAACTAATTAAACCTCACTTTGAGTAGATGCTGTGATAGCTAATTCACCCATCCACAGAAGGACAACAATAGCTTAGGAAACCTAGATGCTGGGAAGAAAAGTTTGTGACGTGATGTGCCTCTAGCTGCATCCAGAAACACAGATTCTGATTCAGAAGCACTGGAGGGGGGATGCTTCTTGAAAGGTCTTCAACTGAGGAGGAGGGGTCCTTTGCAAGGTCTCCCTATGGGCTGGATGAATCACAAAGTGGTTCCATGTTTAGGCATTAGCTTCCTCAGGTATCTTGATTTTTATCTTTTAGCAATGATGGTTGTAGAAATATACACCAAGAACAAAGATGGAAATAATCTGTTCACTTAAAATGCACTCTCCTTTGTAAGTTTTTTCTTCATTAGTTGCATGATAATTATTTTGATTTAATAACGTATATAGAAAGAGATATATGCACATGCCAGAAGTTTAGGATTCCCCCTGGATCTGAAGTTAGAGATGGTTCTGAGTTACCCAACATGGGTGCTGAGACCTGGACTCAGGTCCTCTGCAAAATCAGTATGCTTTCTTTATCTACCTACCTCTCTCCACCCAAGTGCAAAAAAATACAATTCACAAATCCATCTGAAAAATCTGGCCTTTTCTAGGTATTCTAATAATTTGGTTCTTACTGTGGGAAAATCAAGTGGGGCCTTTTCCTAACAAATTGCTTGGTTTCCAGAAGCCAACCCCCTTCCCTCCTCACTGCCTGTAAGATTTCTGCCACCAAAGGCTTTGTCACACTTGAGGATTTCTGAGCTGGTGAAGGGCAGCTCCGAAATGTAGTAACAACCTGGAAGTAGACAGTGCAGAAAATAACAGATTTACTGTCTACAGCAGAAGCATTTAGATGCCCAGACATGTGGAGTGTAGAAACCAAGAGGATTCTGGGCTCCTCACATGGCTGCTCAGCAGAGTCAAGATTTTAAGACATCCGGTGAGTGTCTGACACATGGCAAGTGCTTCATCCTGTACAGAGTGTGCTTGCTACCTCAGATGGACCCAGCATCTCAGGCTTAAAAACACTCTGAGAGTATTACACCAAAAAAAAAAAAAAAAGGCTCCAGATACAGTCTTTATCCACAAAGTGCACCTAGGCTTTCCATGTTATAGAGATTAAAATTTTCACCTAATAGAAAAGAAGTTTTCCTGCAAAGCAACAGTTGACTCACTGGGCAAGGAATGTTCTATGCAGAACCAAAACTACTAAAAACCATATGTAGAGAAGTACTTAGCCTTGCAGGACTGTGGTCCCTAGGTCTAGCTCCAGCTCCACTCTCGACTGGCCCATTTCGTTCTACCCCATCTGCCTGTTCACCTCTGACTTCACTCTAATAAACAATGCAGTTTCCTAACCGGAGCGGCTCTAGGCAAATCAGAGGCTTTGTCCATCCAACATTGTTCTAAACAAGCAAGTTTTAACACTACAGAGGTGTGTGTGTGTGTGTGTGTGTGTGTGTGTATTCAAACTGAAAATAAGGAAAACCCCACTCTGCTTCTGTGTTGTGAAGAGCAGTTACATGCCCAGAGGAGGAAAGGCCTTTTTTCCCCTACTGAACCCAGACATTTTACTACACACCTGTCCGTCCACTCTTATGCTATCTCCTTAGACTTTCTCGTGTATTTTCCCATGTGAGTGCCCATGAACTCAGTGAGAACTCACCATGCTAACTTACAGATGAGAAGAAAACAAGCTTTAGCCACTAAAGAAAGTACTTGGAAAAACCAACACAGAGAAGTGCCAAATCCAAGCTAAGTCTCTGTTCCTTCTATCCTGTTTCACTCCCATTTCTTCTTCATACGATGGCATAAAATACTGTTAGTGTATTCAGTGAATATTTCTATCAAAAAAAGAAAACCCTACATTTGTTTCATCTACTAGAGCGCCCTTCAAAACAGAAGCAAGTCAGTTGTCCACACTTTCAACAATGAACCACACAGTGGCTGTGTTATTCTGGTGGAGGAAGACGGAATGGGGAACCAGGAATTAGGTAGCAGAGATTAGAGATGGCACATAGAAAGGAAGAAAACATTACAAAATACAAAATATTTAGAAAGGATGTGTTTCTGTTTCCTCTGAATTTGCCTCATTTTTTTTTTTTTTTTTTTTTTTTTTTTTTTTTTTTTTTTTTTTTTTTTTTTTTTTTTTTGTTTAATA
>PVIH01001017.1:0-64027 GCA_004025045.1 Sigmodon hispidus | reverse complement strand
CAATTAGACAAAATGAAGTTCCTTAAGGTAGTATTTCTTATCTGATTATTTGTATCAGCTGTCAATCAAAGGATGGCTTGGCTGTGTTTCTGCTTTAGAGTCTCCCACAGGCCAGTCACAGTGTCAGCCAGAGCTGCAGAAATCTCAAAGCTTGGGTCAAATCCTGTGAGATGGGTCTGTGTTCTTAGCTATAAAACAACACAGATAATGTCTCCATAGTTAGGTTGGGGACATTAAAATAAACTACCACCCAGAATGTTCTACTATAAGCTACTTCTTCAGGGTGGGAACAGGTAAGGAAAGGGTCCCACCTTTCACCAGGTTTGAGAAATAGTGGGTTATATAAAGTTAAACTCATCTTTCTATGTCTTCTTAGAGTCAATAATGAGGTACTCAGCATTCTGGGTCTGCAAAATGATGACTTACTAAGCAGTATTAGTCAAGCATATTTGGCCACAGTATTTTCCCAAGAGAATTCCATGTGACTAGCGTTAAATAATGAACTAGACAGCTTCAGTACAATTGCCTGTCCATGGAGCCTGGCGGATCACTCACTTGCAATCTGTATGTATTGGTGCAGAATCACATGATAACACAAGAGTCATAAGTCACACTGGGATAAAGAAGAACTAAATCGCAGCTACCATAGCCCTGGATAACAGGACAAACCTCCCACTACTAGATGTGCAAACCAAAAAAATAAATGTTAGATTTACCATACCATGCTTTGAGAGACTAGATTCTTGAGATCACCAGGTTAGATTTATTCTTGTAGAAAGGAAACAAGAAAGAAATAAAAAGACAGATGTCAAGATCGCTCATTGAGAAAAAAGTCACAAAAGTGTCATGCTTAAGGCAGACTTTCACCAAAAGAAAAAAAAAGTTCCTTTTAGATTCTCTTTCTGAATTTTGGGTTGACTTAGAGGCAATTCTCATATAAAGATTCACTATGGGATTTTTTTTGGGGGGGTTTGGTTTTTTTGGTTTTTTTTTTTTGTTTTTTTTTTTTTTTTTATGCTTGTTTGGTTTTTCAAGACAGGGTTTCTCTATGTAGCCCTGGCTGTCCTAGAACTGGGTCTATAGAACAGGCTGGCCTTGAACTCACAGAGATCTGGCTACTGTTGTCTCCCAATTGTTAGGATTAAAGGTATACCCCACCACTGTCCAGCTTCAGTGTGTGTTTGACACACGGGGGACCCAGCCCTGAGAAAGGCAAGGGAGGCGTCTGACAAGATGCACAACACAGAAGATGAGCGTGTCTTCTTCATTAAGTGTTTTTCCCAGTTGCATGTTCCTCCTTTGCTCAATATTCTGTATTTAAAATCCAGAATTCCGAGAATAGGCTCTAAGGATATGCCAGCTGTGCTGGAGGGAACCAAGGGACATGCTGGTCTAGGGAGGCTGAAAAGCCATAATACACGAACAGCACAACGGGGGCTGGTACATGTCCCTGACTCTTTCCTGAGAAATGGCTCCAATTCACTGAAGTGAGTCTCAGGGGCTATGTCTTTACTAGGTGATATGAAGCAGAGCTGATATATTCAGTAGTAAATGTCTGTAAATATAGCCTGGCTCCTCAGATTGCCTCTCCAGGGACCATGGATGTTTCCATTAAGAAAAACAGTCAAAAAGCATCATGAAGTGAGCTACAGAAAATCTTAAAGAAAGGTCTAGGTACCCCTTAAATTAGCCTTCCCTACTTCAATTTTCCTGAAGCTGTAAACTAGTATCTTCCTTGAAAATAAATGCCTTTAACTGGACAAATGCATTTTTTTTCTCCTTAAACCTAATGAATTTCTTTTAAGATAGTGTCTCAGGTAGCCTGACCGTCTATAAGGTAGAGAATGACCTTGAACTTTGATCTTACAGTTTCCACTATTATGCCCACATTGAAGGGACCCCAAAAGACCAGCACGGACACCAAATCCTGAATGTTTTAAAAGTAAAGAGTCGGGGCTGGAGAGATGGCTCAGAGGTTAAGAGCACTGACTGTTCTTCCAGAGGTCCTGAGTTCAATTCCCAGCAAAACCACATGGTGGCTCACAACCATCTATGATGACATCTGGTGCCCTCTTCTGTAAAACTGTATGCATAATAAATAAATAAATCTTAAAAAAAAAAAAAAAAAAGTAAAGAGTCTTTATTCAAGTTTAAGCTTGGTCTCTCTGTCTGTCTTTGGTCTCTCTGTCTGTCCAACACAACAGCTAGAGCAGAGAGTGCCGAGCCTGGGCAGGGTAGGGTTTGTTTGCTTGTTTGTTTTTTAATCATTGTAGAGATTGGGGTGAGGGGATTTCCAGTGTTCAGGATCCTGATTGGTTGACCTTTGTCTAGAGCTACCTTAAGAGATCAAAAGGAACAGGTGTGTGCTGGACCCAAGGACTGTCTCTTAACTGGAATGTTTGGAATATCAGATACTTCTCCTTAGGTGCTGGTCCCTTTCTATTTTGGGCTTTTTTTCTGAAACTACCAGGTACTGCCAGTAAAAGACTCTCAGGCCTACAGTCTGGCTAGGTTTTATTAGGCCTGTCATGGCAGCCGTATAGCCAAACTCTTCTGTGCACCACATTCCTGTGTGGTCAAGATGTTCTGGGTCCCACATCTACCTCCCAAGTGCTGAAACCAAGGCATATACTATCACACTCCAATGCAATTCTGGGAATCAGACCTAGGGCTTCCTGGGGGGTGGGAAATCACTCGACTAACTGAGCTACATCGACAGCCTTTCCTGTAGAGGAGGGCTCCCAAGACTCAAGCAAACAATATTTTGATTTTACTCTGTTGCTGCAATTTAACACTTTGAACAAAAGCAACACACAGGTGAGGGAAAGGTGTGCTGATACATTGTATATTTAATAAAAATAGTCTGGAATATCAGGGGACAGAGATACCCACAGGCCCAAACCTTGAAGGTCAGAGAGTGGTGACCCAGCCTTTAATCCCATCACTGGAGGCAGGGATCTACCCTGTCTTTGTGAGATCGAGGCCTAACAGCCAGGTATCGGTGGCACTCACCTTCAATCCTAGCTCTAGGAGCACTGAAGCAGGAACTGAGATAACTGAGCTGAGAAAGAAAGATAAGGTGAGGAGCAGACAGAAGTTCTTCCCTTTGCCTGCACTTCCCTGGTAGGCTAAGGAGAGAGAGGTTTGGAGTCTGAGGATTCGTGGAGACAGGTCTGAGAGGTTGGCTAAGTGAGAGGTGGCTATGGTTTGTTTCTCTATCTCTCTGTTATTTCAGCTTTTCCCCAATATCTGGCTCAGAGTTTTTATTGTGTACCAAATAGACTTCGTACAATAAAAAGGGTTTTATTTGCCTTTCACTCCTAGGTTATAGTCCATCATAGAAATGTCAGAACAGGGACTCAAGGCAGAAATCTGGAACCCAGAATGTGAAGGGATACTACTTTCTGACTCACTCACTAGCTGATACTCAGGTAGCTTTTCTTCTAAATTCCAAGATCTCTTGCCTAGAGGTAGCATTGTCCACAGTGGGCTAGACCCTCCTGTTTCAATTAGCAGTTAAAACAATGTCTCACAGATATGCCCACAGACCAATCTGGGAAAGGAATTCCTCAGTTAAATTTTCTCTTCCCAGGTAACTCTAGGCTGTGTCAAGTTGACAATATTAACAAGGGCAGGTGGGATATAAAAATAAGACAGTAGGATCGAGTATTTTCCCTATATATAGTTTTAGCATGTGGTAATAATATTGGAGTATCTTGATTTGCGGTGGGTTTTTTTGTTTGTTTTGTTCTTTTGGTTTCTCAAGACTGAGTTTATCTGTATACCAGATTTGGCTGTCCTGGAACTTGCTTTGTAGACCAGGCTGGCCTGGAACTCATAGAGATCCACCTGTCTCTGCTTCCCACATGCTGGGGTTAAAGGGGCACACCACCATGCCTGGCTACTTTTGTTGTTGTTTGTTTTGTTTTTGATAATTTTTTTAAATCCCCAATTACCGCCCTTGCTGATACAATAAGCCAATCAAGCCAAATTAATAAATCTAGGTATAATGAACAGAGCAAAGCAATCTTGGGTGAGCCTTGAAAAGGCAGGGAGTCACATGGCAAATAAGGCTACTGGGCCTTAAGTAAGGACTGAGCAGCCCCAGGAAAGGACTGGTTTTAGGTGGGCTTCCTCAGGGGCAGGGGTCTGGAATGGAAGAGCAGCTCTAAGGACGGGCTTGGAGAGGGCTGGGACTGGGGAGAGAGAGAGGTTGGGCTTCCACTCAATCAGTTTTGTTTTGTTTTAATACTAGGGAATCTTAATTGGAATCAGGGTATACTTGCTAAGCAACTGGGATAGATCCCATAGGTCAGTCTTGCGAGGGTTAGTCTCTGCAAAGCAGGAGTCTGCTGGATAGACAGACAAGCACCAAGGAGAAGGTAAACACAACATAAGAGGCAGCCTGGTCAAAACTGAGATTTCTGTAGATCCAAACAGTCTAGCTAAGGGGATGAAGATCAGAGAAATGGTCAAACTCTGAACAAAGTGAAATTCAGGGCAAAGACAGAAGTCCAAGGTGACAAGACAATCACCCAGCTGGATCACTGGTCAGAAATGAAGCATAATGTCAGAGAAGCGGTGTATGACCTGCGCTGGAAGAAGACTCTTTCACTTCTCTGCAAAGGTCTGCTTGGCCTCAGACTCCTGAGACTATAGGCAGGGACCCAGGATAAGCAGTCAGGGAGCCAAGCACAAGAATCCAGTGTTCACAGTGCCATCTTCCAGGCTTCCTTTCCATGATGATACAGCACATGACTGCCAGGCAGAGTGGGCAGCAGAGAAGAAAGAAGTCAAAGCAATAGGGTCACTGTCATTGGCCCCGCTCACTGGTCCAGCAGGGAGTGGTGTATGGGGGTGGAAAGCTAGAGGACTGCGTTTGTTTGTTTATTTCCTCATAGCAACTCACAAACTTAGCCAAATGTAGATAAAAATTGAGAGTGTGAAAACTTTCCTAACATTCTGACTCAGAAAAGTTACTAAACATGTGGGTCAGATGTAGGCGGAGAGAGGTACAATCCTAAATCCCACCTAATGGTCCGCAAACTGTTTGCTCTGCCTTCCACATAACAAGACCTCTCAGTGTCACCGTGATGAATTTGTTTGGTCTCAAAAATAAAAATGAACTGAGGAAAAACAGCCGGCATTGATGTCTGACCTACTTACCTACCTAAGTACGTACCTGCTTATCTACACACACCCACATATACTCACTCACACTCACACACACATACACACACACACACACACACACACACACACACACATGCACATGCACGCACGCACATATACACACTTCTTTATAAAGGAAAATAAATGTCACCAAACATCAAAAAAGTAAAAACTTCTCATTTATTCCTTTTTACAAAGAAATATGTGAGGCAATATCTTCAATCCCAGTACTTGGGAAACAGAGGCAGACAGATCTCTTGAGTTTGAGGCCAGCCTGTTAGTCTACAGGGACTAATTCTGTAAGGACAGCCAAGGCTATTACATAGTGAGATCTTCTTGCAAAAATACAAAAACAAAAGCAAAAGCAAACAGACTTATTTATTTATGTATTTTGTTCATAAGGGTACTTTGTCTGCATGCACATTTACAAACTAAAAGAGGCCATTGGATCTCATTACAGATGGTTGTGAGCTGCCATGGGGGCTGGGAATTGAACTCAGGACCCCTGGAAGAGCAGCTGGTGCTCTTAACCACTGAGCCATCTCTCCAGCCCCTGTGTTCTTCTTTTTTAAAAGTCACCTTTACTCATTATAGATTTCATAAACTCTTGTTTTAAAATTTAATATGAGGTAGATACAGTGCTACACACCTGTAGTCTCAGCTGTTCTGCAAGTTGAGGCCAAAGAGACATTTAAGCTAAAAAAAATCCAAGGTCTACTTGGGCAATACAGCAAGATGCATCTCTAAATCCATCCGCTCAGCAATCAATATCTATACTTGATAAAGTTATGAATTACCAGAAAAATCCAAGAAAGAACATAAAAATAAGCAATAGCCTATTCCTCCAATCCCCACCTAAGTGAGGTTTTATGCTGAGTGAAGAGTGGAACAAAGCTGTTAAGTTCCTGGACCAGGACCTGCAAAGCTGGGGGAGGGTGTGTCTATGACCAAGACACAAGAATTCTTCACTCAAGGCCCATGGAGCAGTAGCTGGGACACACCAAATACTGCACAGGCATCTGCTCTGTGGGCAATATTCCCACAGGCATCTGCTCTGGGGGCAACATTCCCACTTGCATTTGTCTTTAATAAAGAATGTCTTGTCTGTACTCAAGCCAAATGTTACCTTCTCTCCCGAAGGTTCTCTGCCCTCTCCAGAGGCTTAGCACCTACAGCTATCTACTCAAATACTTTTTCCTTCTGAGTTTGGATCAGGAAGTCTCTTCTTTTTTAATGTGCACGCCATGTTCCTGTGCATGAGTGTACCTTAGCTATTGTTCCTTGGGCACCTTGAGGAAGAGGGTGTTTATTTGTTTGGAAACAAAGTCTCTCACTTTCCAACATTCACCAAGTAGGTTAAGCTGACTGGCCAGTGAGGCATAGGATCTACCTGTCTCTGCCTCCCCAACACTGGAATCACACACACCACCACCACACTCAGTTTTGTTTCTGAGGGTTCTGCCGGGTTGAGGCACAGCACGGGTCCTCTGCAAAGCAAGTACTTTTTACCAGCAGAACTATTGCCTTGGCAGAAGAGTTTCTTCTTCATATGGTTCTTGGAGGGGAATGTGCAGATTAATCAACCCTCAATTATTAATACGCAGAAAAGAAAAATGTGCAGCCAGGTCACTGCACTGTCCCTTTTTGAATCCCATCCATCTGCTGCTTGGATTCTGCTGACAAATCCCTCTATTTCACTTCTCATTTTATTAGATTCATTCATTCAGCAATTTCCCTGCTGATTCATTGATCTTCAAGTCAACTCATCAACCTTCTGCCTTGTAGATTCAGGAACACAACTGGGTAGAAAGGGAAGGTAAATGTTAGCTATCTGGCAGGAGACAAGAAAATGATTCATTCCTTACATTTTTCTGCTTTAAGGCCATTTCCAGGAATGCCACAAAACAAAAACAGGAGACAGCAGCCAATATGCAGTCAAAATATTTTTGGTCTTTGTTGATTCATAGGACCGCTGGGTACCACTACTGGAGAGGTCCTATCCCACTCAGGATAGTCTGGTCTCAATAATGATCAGCTAATTGGAAATACCAGTGAACACAGCCCTCCCAACACACACGTAGAAAGCCAGACACAAAGGTGTTCTGCAGTAATACTCAGCCTGAACTCTCAAACCTGAACTCATTCCCCATAAGATTAGGCTCCCCCAGCCTGTAAACATAAATAAGAATGATCATTTTTCCTAGTATTTATGGCAACTCAAAACTCCATTTATCAAGCAAGTCAAGTCTCAGCCTTCTTCCCTGGGAATCCTCCAAGGTGGTGGTGTTTTATGTACTTTTCCTGAGTCAGTTGATCTCTGCTTCCTCAGGTTCAGGCCATCAATCTCTACTCTGTCCACAGGCCACTTAGGCCGACTGCCAGTTGCCATTTACTCCTTTAGAATACTGCTGACCCATTTCTGGAAACTGCTGCTCTTTCCATTCTGTTAGTGGTTGGAGAAGAAAGGAAGAGAGGAAGAGATGCTTCCTTACACAGTACAACTCAGCTTTTCATCACTGACAAGTCTTGAGACCAAAGAAAGGAACTGCAGCTTTGTTGTTCCAAATGGGTTCTATTCACCAGCTTGACCTAGAGCCTGACAGTAATTCAGCATCTTAGTCTCATCCTCACCCTCCTAAAACAAGCCTGAGTGCCAATAAAACTCTCTGGTCATATTTATGGATATTGAAATTCAAGAAACATAAATTTCAGCACAGAAGTTTGGTCTGCAAGTCAGACATCTACCATTGCCTTTCTAGGCCCATTCATTGCCTTTCTCCATCTTGGGTTCTGCTTAAAATGCTAACCTCTGTTGGACCACACAAACCTCATTTTCTTTGCCAATCAAGAAAGTACAATGAACAAATGAATTCTTGATGATGTAGGATGGTTTGTACCTCACCAAAGAATTAACTAAAGATTTTTTCCTTTTGTATATGTGTGTGTATGTTGAAATACTTTCCATACAATACCCACTTGCAATTTGCTAAACTTCTTTTGAGAAGCAAATATTACAATACTTTTTGGAATGAGAAGCAAAAGAAATAGTACGACCAACACCAACAACAATCACCTGAAACCGCTACATGGTTTCTTACAAACAAAAATGCCAAGTCTATACTGAGAAGCCAACATTCCTCATGAAGAGGTTAGCTGAGACAACAAAACCCATAGGGTACAAAGCAGAATCAGTGAGCTGCTGGGTACTGCCTGATCATCCCTAGGAATGATATTCTGATAAGTGGTTTGTTTCCATTCCTCATCTTTACTATAACTCCAATGATCAATGCTCAGTTCCATCTGAAATTACTTAGTCCAGTTGATCTAGGCGAACAGAACATTTTAGAGTTTTGTATGATGAACACTACTTCTCAGGCAGTGAGTTGGCCCATCCATGTAGTCTATAAGCCAAAAAATCTGTCCTTTTCCTAGTAATGTAATCACGTAAGAGATCCCCAGAGAACCTACTCAGATGAGCCCAGAAAAAAGGGCTGGAGAAGAGTGAGTCTATCCTTGGCAGCTTAGGGTGGGTCAGCTGAGTCTGTGTGTCTCCTGGGTTTTTGCATCTCTAGACCACCTCCTGTGCTTTTAGATTTCATAATTTTTTCCTAATGGCCTTGTCAAATCTATGAGGAGCTCTCAGAAGATGCTGAGCGGTTAAAAGAAAGAACTATAGTAGTTCTATTTAGTGTATTCATAAACCAGGTTTATGATTTTTATATTTTTAAATAAACTCTCTTTCTTGTGGAAAGAAAATTGGTAAACCTAAGCACTAACCTAGATAGAAAAATCAAAAATGTTAGTGAGAAGCAAAATTATTTATGGGAGTCTAACTGTGGATCTTAGAATGCATATAATAAAAATACGTGTTTTAATGAAATAATTTAATGACTATAAAACAAATATTTCAGCCTATCAATCATAAACCAAAGAGCAAAAGAAACTACAAAAGAAAGAAAAGAAGAAGGAGAAGAGGGAAGAAGCCTCCACAGCACTGCCATACCTCCAATGACAATGCCCTTTCTCCTCCTTACAGAACCTACTTGGCTACCTGCTCTACATGGCTCTGGTAAGGAACACTCCCTTGGTTCCACCTCCTTGAGACCTACCTCTAATCAGTCTAGTCCACCACCCTATCACAGGTTTTTGTGGCCTACAGACCCATGGAAACACACACACACATACACCGCCAACAACCTAACTGTGGGTGCACAGGTTCCATGGCAAAAACACAAGTAATAAAAAGACAAAACAATAGTTCCTTGTTCCAAATCACCAGTCCATTAGTAATTGTTCCCATGAAGAACAACTTAGACAAATTTCAAGACAATGAATCCAAGAGGGAAATTATAAACATGTTCAAAGAATTCAAAGACAATGTGAGTAATCCGTTGGATGAACTTGAAGAGGACAGGAATAAATGGACAGAAGTCCAAGAAAACATAGCTAACTGAAAGAAGTAAAGAAGACAAAAAAGATAAGATACAAAAAAGAATGTAAAAGAGAATTCTAGTAAAATGGTAGAACTACCAAAGAAAACCTACACTGAAATGAAGCTGAAAATGAAAATTTCAAGTAGCCAAATAAAAGGCTCAGTGGAAAGCCTCAGCAACAGAATGAATCATGGAAAAGGCAGAACTTCAAATTCTACATGGCATATTATAGATAAGACACTAAATATGCAAAACAAGGGAGAATATTAAAAGCTTCAAGAAAGAACCACAAAAAATATATATAGAAGCAGACCCATCATAATGACAGCTGATATAAACTTCTAAAGCCAGAAAGGCCTGGGAAGTTATATTCTAAGGTATGAAAAAGCACAATTGCCAAATCGCAATCTTATACCCAGCAAAACTATCTTTTACAAGTAAAGAATAAACAAAAGATTTTCATAATAATGAAAATAAACTAAGGGAATTAATGGCACTAAGCCGACTCTATAGGATAATTCTTTGGATGGACAAGAAACATAAATGCACCCTAGATGCTGCTGTGAAAAAATAAACAATATTAGGAGAATTAGTGAAAAGATGCCTTAGAAAATACCACAACACCAACAAAAGAACCAGAATTAATATACATCTTACAATAATAACTCTGAATATTAATGCTTTCAAATCCCTAACAAAAAGGCATAAACTAGCAGATTGGATTAGAAAACAAGATAAATCTATTTGCTGTCTCCAAGAAACACACCTGACCATCAAAGATAGACTCCACCTTAGGGCAAAAGAATAGAAAAGGGTGTTTTAGGCCAATCAGAGTAAGAAGCAATCAGGAGTAGCAATTCTAATATTTGACTAACAGAGTTCAAATTTAAACTAGCCAGAATAGATGACAGTCATCATACTCATTAAGAAAACAATCTAAGAGGATATTAAAATTTTAAGTATATGCACACTGAATACAGGTAAACTGATAATACAAATATTACCAGATGTGAAGCCACAGAAGAAATCCAACACAGTAATAGTGAGAGACTTTAACACCTCACTTTCACTGCTAGACTACTCATTCAACAAAAAGTGAAAAGGTAAACCAAATGTCCCAATAGACATCCACAGAATACTATACCCAAACACTAAAGAATACACAAAGGTCTGGGTGTGTAGCTCAGTGGTAAAGCATCTTACAGTATATATAAAGCCCTGGGTTCGATCAAATTGCCTTCTAGATGATTAGGTTTAAGTCAGTATATTAATGGGTTTTTTTTTCCAGTTTGGGTCACAGAAGCATTGTGTCATTAGCTGCAGAGAAATCTCTGCACTCATAACTAGTAAAAATGCAGAGAAGAAATAATTGCCTAATGCTCAGTCACAAATAGGACATCTGCATCACTCCCTCTAAGGCTCAAGGAAGATCATAGAAGAAGGAGGTGAAAGAATATCAGAGCTGGAGTAAGAATGGAATGCTATCCTCTGGGAATACTGAGGGCATTGATCTCTAGAAACTCACAGCAACTATGAGAACCTGCATAAGACTTGCACAAGGTTACACCCAGCAACATCTGTCATGGAGGAGGAGGGACTCACGAAGCCTCACCCTTCCCGGAGAATCTAGAAGCAGTTCAGGTAACGGTTGATGAGAGGAGAAAATAAAATTCCTTCAATGGTGTAGACACTGACATGTTTATGCTCCTATAAATAGCCCTTCATCCATGCTCCTATAGGCAACCACAGTGAAACTGAGTCACCAAAAAAGACCCAATAGAAAGTGCAAGGGGGACTAGCTGAGGAGAAGACAGGAGGAGATTAGCAGAAATGGGTAGGAAATAAAACAGGGAGCAGGGGTGAATAGAACCAAAATATATTACATACATGTACAAGGATGGCATAATGAAACACATTATCATGAATAACTAGCATAAGTTAATAAAAACAAAAAAATGTAAAATTAATTTTTAAGCTTAAAAAATAATGGTGAAAATAATAAAAGTCCTGGTTCAATATCAAGTGCCAGAAAAAGAGATGGGGAAGGAGTCAGGATGGAGATATCAACACAATCAAGGAAGGATGCTCTGGTTTGGATTTAAGTTGTTCTCACATTCATATAGGATAGTGATGACAAGTGGTGTGGACCTTTAAAAGAGGGGTTTGCCTGCTGCAAGGCCTTGAGGTCACTGAGGGTGCTGCCTTTTTGAGGAAGACAGACCAGTTTTGCAGGAAGGCTGATTGTCAGAAGGTAAGCCTCTAGAGACATGACTTCTCCCACCCACGTGTGCTCCCAGAATCATGTTATCTGACGTTGGGTCCTCATCAGAGGAAGAACATGAGGACTGCCTCTCAGAGACACTTGACCAGATCCAGAGGGACTCAAGAGTGTAGAGCATAACTAAATTCTTGGCTATTTCTTATTAGAAATATCTGGGGCTCTGTGGCTAGATATCTTAGTCTCACTGATTAGTACTGTGACAGTGAGAGTGTTCTCCTCAGGAAAAATAAAAAAAGAAAAGATGAGGACTTGGAATATAGCTAAGCAGTAGAGTGTTTGCTTAGCATGTGTGAGCCCCTAAATTCAACTCCAAAAACTACAAGCAAGAAAGATGGGTGGAGTCAGCAGTTAGTTGGCGAGTTAAGAGCCTGTTGCCTAAGCCTGATGACTGAGTTAGAGTTTGATCCCCAGAGCATACATAGTAGAAAGAGATTCCTGAAGGTTGTTCCCTGGCCTTGATATACTCATTGTGGTATGCATGCCTACCTCTACATACACAACACAAAATGCAAAATGCAAAAAAAATTAAAGGGTGAACAGATCTTGAGGACTGAGACAAGAAGCTTTCCTGTAGGGGGATTGTGTTCTGTTTCATTGTAAACAATTGTCCCACCTACTGGTTTAATAAAAATGCTGATTAGCCAAAGGCAGACAGGAAGTATAGGTGGGGCTTCCAGACTAAGAAAACTCTGGGAACAGGAAGAGCAGAGCAGAGATGCCACAGAGATGCCAGAAGAGACACCACGAAGACAAAGGCAGAAACTCCAGATGAGATACCCTCAGAAGCAGAGGAAAGAAGAAGAAATACAACTCTGAGAAAAAGTACTGAACTACATGGTTAAACAAGATAAGAATCCTGAGCTAGTTTAAGAATTAAGAAAATGTGGGGCTGTTGATATGGAAAGGTGAACCCAAAAGGAAATTCTAGGAGAAATATAAGAGGGATTAAAATAAATTGTATGGTAGATACAGCTTTAGCCACCAGAGCATGTACATGGGAGACTAGAGTAGAGTCAGGAAGGAGGCAATCCTGTTGATTCTGAGTGAGAAATTTTGTTAATAAAGAAATTATAAAGAATTTTCTGTAACTAAGGCTATGGCACAGCTGGTAAAGCAGTTGTTAGATAAGTATGAGGACCCAAGCTCAGGGTGTACGTGCACACTTGTACACTTATAATCCCAGTGCCAGAAAGAGAGACAGGAGGATCTCGGAGGCTTGCTGGCCAGTCAGCATAGCCAAAGCCCCAAGTCCCAGTGAGTAGCCCTGTCTCCAAACACACAGTGGATGGAATGATACCCAGATTCTGGTACATGTACACACATACATACACATGTTTTTTTTTAAAAGTCTCTCTTCTAACATAAAGCAGAGAAACATATAATCTACATTCAACCTTCACATTACCTGGTGGAGCTGTTTCCTTTCCCCCTCTCAGATCCTCTCATGTCTTTTCTCCTCCTCACTGTGGCATTTGGATATGATATTAAGTGGGGCCCTGGTCACAGGGCTTTACTCTATGACAACTGTGGTAGCATGGATGGCTTTACACAGATCCTGTCCTGGATGCACAGAGCTGCGCTACATGCCGTCCTGCTGTGTGTCAAATCCTGCAAGTATTTCTGGTTATAAGTATGTAGTGAGGTTCAGTTCTATCCTACACCCTGGAGTTAGTTTCAGAATCCAGAACTGAGAATATCATCTCCAGTAAGCCCGCCCTCAATTCAGATGATGCCAGTCCCAACTCAGGCATCCTCAGGTGTTGGCAATTCTCACCAACTCTTGCTGTGAACAGAAACAGTCTACAGAACTCTCTAAAGCAACATAATTATAATTGATATTTTATTATAAAGGATATCAGTTAGAACCAATCAAACAGAAAGTTACATAAAAAGAGGTCTGGGAGGGTCACAGAGTTCTGTACATTGAGACCAGAGAATTGGGTGTGCCAACCATCCCAGAAAACCAGTATGTTCATCCTGGAAGCTACACAGAGCTTTAGTGCTCAGAGTGTGAACCCATGACTAATGAAATTGAACCTCAACTTGCCAACTTTCTTCTTCTGTCCCCAGAGGTCAGAGGATGGGATGAGATGTGGTTCAAAGCCCCACCCTCTAATCACATGTACAGTATTGGTATGGCCTCTCTCAGTTCTGAGTCATCTCATTACTGATCAGGGCCCACCATGACTAACAAATATTCCTATCCCTCAGGAAATTCCAATGGCTTACAGGCTCTCTCTTCCTGGATGCGGAGAAAGACCAGACAAATTCTTTGGCTTAGAGGTTCTTTCTCTGAACCAGGGAGAAAGACCAGATACATTCTTTAGTATGCCGTAGGCACGCATACTCTACTGAAGCCTGGTCCGTGGCCTTCTAGACTAGACCTTCAGGAGGCCAATCCTCTGGTTCTCACAGTGCTTCTGTACCAACCGAGGATATGAAATTCATGGTGGCTGCTCTGAAGTGATTTTGCTGTGCCCAAGACTCTCCAGAGCTCTATTCAAGCACTAGTCTCAATTTTAAATGAAAATGGATAAACAAAAAGAATGCAAGCAGTTAGAAATTGGATAAATACAAAATACTAATGTCTATATTATCCTCAAAGGATAAAGAAGGCTATTTAAGGCAAACCATAGTGTGAGTTTTGTATGGAGAACAAAAGTACATAAAATTAATAGCAAAAACTTAGAAAAACAGAAAAGGAAAGCATACTATTGTAATTTTCTTACATAAATGGGTATAGCATTATTTAAATAGGTCATAGTGAATTAAGGAAGTATGCTACCAGTCATAAGGAACTTAGTTATTATGGACTTTGACATGTGAAGCAATGATTCTCAGGATGAGGGTGGAGATCTTGGTTCAGGCTGTTAATGAAACAGATCCTTACAAACAGAAGAAATTTATTCCTTGCAGTTCTGAATACTTCATATCTGAGATTAGTGGGTAAGCATGGTTGAGTTCTGGTAAAGGTTGCCCATTGCTGTCTTTTTTGCTATATCTCTCCCTACAGGGTGGAAAGAGAAGAAGAGATTTTTCTGTCTTTTTTATAAGACTACTAGTCCTGAGGCTGCTAAAATGGTTCAGCAGTTAAGGGCATAGCCTGATCTTTCAGGAGACCTGGGTTCCATTCCTAGCACTCACATGATAGGTCAGCACTGATCAGGGGATTCAGCTCCCTCTTCCAGCTTGAGGGTACCAGGCAAGTAAGTGGATGGCAGATATACCATTCAAGCAAAGTATCCATATAGATAAAATTTAAATTTAAAAATTTCAAAAATAACACTGGTTGTAATAATGAGGATTCCATCCTCTTCACATGATTACTTCCTAAAGAACCAATCTCTTAATAGCATCACTTGGGGATTAGGATTTTAAAAAGACTTTTAAAAAAACATAATGAAGGATACAGTTTTAAATTGTTATATTTGAAATTATGAATGAGGTCAAGAGCAAAATGTAGTTAGCTGCCCTGAGATATAAGATCCAATAAACCCTTCATACCTTAACAACACATGGAGAAAACCAGCCAAGTTTTGATGACAACCAAAGCATCATCTGATGGGCTAATACTATCATGGTGCCTACCTCTTTCCCAGGCTCGAAGCCTAAATTCTTCCTTTAGTGGCCTCAGCTTATTCAGATTCCACTGAACAATTTACAAGTTGCTTGAGCTCATATAACCTTAGTTTATGTTCCAAGAATTCATCTGTTGGTTTTAGTTTGGCTTCCAAACACACATATTCCCACAAACACTGTACATTATGGCTAAATTCTCAAAACTACCCACAAAAGGCTCTTTAAATTATTATATTTGAAACATGTACTAAAATAGTACCATATTAAGTATGCTAACCCATCACTTGTAAGTCCATGTTGCGAGAGAGAGGCATTCCATTTTATAACTGGAGATTTCAGGATTGTCTCGGAGAGGAGGGAGTTGAAGGTAAGAGGCAGGGATGCCTGGGAATTCTTCACAGTCTGGGTGTCAGAAGCACCCAAGGTAGACATCTGTTGTCCATCATCCATTCACTCCATCTGGAAACAATATCTTGATTTCACATTGGGGAACTAACTACCTCTTCCTTTTTCACTGTGTGTGGTTGGAGGGACCAAGCCTGACCTCAGACCCACACTTTGTGGTGGCTGCATGACAAGAGACAGGGCTGCCCACAGTGACTGGCTCAGAGATGGCCATGCCCTGCCTTTCCAGTTAGAGTTCAGACCACACATAGGCAGGTGGCATGCCCTAAACAGATTTTTATCTCCAAGGCAACCCAGCACAGTGCTGGAACCATAAGACATTGTTGTGCCCAAGTAAAGAAGGAAATGATATGCACTGAGCAACTACCATTGGCTTTTTATACCACTTTAAGGGTTTCTTTTGCATATTATTGTGTGTTGACTGCATTTTCATAAATGTATGCTGCAAACTCAGTGTTATTTTTATAAAGACATAATGCTCTGAAAATAAAATCCTAACATTATTGATTTTAAAATATTTTATTTTGAGTTATATAATAGGGCGATATTTAATTTATTAATTATCATCTTCTAGTGATACTGCTCTAATTTGGCAGTATGTGGTATTGTAGGCTTGGAGTTAAGTTTAAGGTTAAGAAGTAATATTCATAATTACAGAGAAAGTATTAAAACAATAAGAAATAGCAATGATGGTGTTCCCGCTGATTCGTAGGTCAAAGACTCTCCTCTCAAGAGTTTTGTAAGTTAAAAGATAAAAATTTTGTTAGTGAGCTTTGCAAAGTACTGTGCAAATATTATTTCTACTGTCATTTCTGTTAATATGATCATTATTTTTCCCCTACTCTTACCCATTCATGAGAACACAATATCCAAAAAGCAAATAAAGACAATCTGAAACCATTTGCACCTAAGCTGAAGGTTGATTTATAGTACAATAAATGAATAAATTGAATCATATCACATGCACACAAACCACCCACAAAGAAATCATAAATGAGATGCTTTTCAATATAAACAAAAAGCACTAATATTCCCTCTAGAGAAATATGTGATCTAGCAATAGAATGCTATAATAAGAATTTGCGCTCACTTCATTGGCTAATAGCTCTATACTAACCCAGGAACTCACTTAGCACTATTCTCACTATTACATTTTGGTTAAAATAATTTTTCTATATGCTTAAAATCTGAGTATCTATTTTCAGGAAGGGTTGTGATTAGCTCAGCCTTGAGTCTGTTGGGCAGGCGCCTCAGAGGCTAGTCATGGAAAACTTTACTTCCCTGGTAGAAGTCTGTTTCTCATTATCTCAGACATATCCTTACTTACATGCTGCAGCCTGCAGTCTTTCAAGCAGTGTCCAGGCCGAGGGCCCAGTGAGAGCCAGGGGCAGAAGACAGAAGATAACTCAATGTCCACTGCCTCCTCTGGCTCTGGGGTGCTCTGCCTCATTATCTTGGAGAAGAAAGCTAGAGACTGTCCTCTTCCTATGGTGAACAAAGCAGCAGATAACAAACTGATGTACCAATCCTGGCTTTGGTTGAGGCTATGTCTCTAAGTGGATGACATATGTGGTTTTTTAAGCACCTGAAATGTAAGCTTGGCCAAACCACAAATGCTTGTAAACCACACTTCTTGGTTCTATCTTCATTTACATACAAAGTGGATAAAGGAGGATGGATGGATGGATGGATGGTTAATAAGTTCCTAGTCCAGGGTTCTAGCAAAGGAAATTTCTAGAACAAATTTCTAGAATATTATACAATGCTGGAGTAGAGTAATCTCCAACAAAACACAGTGAAGCTGGTCCAGAAATCTGAGATGGATGATGAGTCAGCAAGAGAGCAAGAGATAAATTCTGTAGTAAATTCTGCGGCAACTCTTAACTCTAACTAACTATTCTGCAGCTTAGTTCTTAGTGGGGTAGGCAATGCTTTATGAAGTACTCCCCCTCCACCTGGAGTCAGCTTTCCAGATCCACCCAGGAGATCTTGAGCAGACTGTCATCTCACTAAGCACTAGCAACAATATCTAGCACACATTAGGCACTTGAGAAACACAGCCTAAAGTGACATCCGTCACTCTATTCCTAGATTTCTCATCTGAAATGTTAAATAATAATAAGAAGTTTTTACAATTACAGTGCATATCATTACATCAGGCTTTGTGGTTTAGAAATCATTTTCATAGCTAGTGAGATGGCTCCGTGGACGAAAATGCTTGTCACCAGCCTGATGATCTGAGTTTGATCCCAGAACCCACAAAGTTCCACTAATTGTCCTCCTCCACGTGGATGCTGTGCCGTTCGCATCACACACACACACACACACACACACACACACACACACAGTGATATATTGCATATTTAATAAAATCAGCTTGGATATCAGAGAACAGAGTCACCCACAGTCAAGCCATGAAGGCCAGAGATGGTGACCCAGACCTTTAATCCCATCACTCAGGAAACAGAGATCTTTCTAGATTTCTGTGAATTCAAGACCTGGCCAAAAAGTAGTAGCTCACACCTTTAATCCTAACTCTAGAATTATGATGCAGAGTTAAACCCAGAAGAGAAACAAATGGGCAGAGAGATGTTTAAGGCAGGAGGAGGCGGAGATTCAGCATTCTATAAAAGTGACCAGCCAGGCTGAGGACTCTTGAAGTTTACCCTGTTTGGCCTGAAAAGTTGGCTGGGTGAGAATTGACTGTGGTCTGTTTCCTCTCTTTGATATTCCAGCTTTGCCCCCCAATATCTGGCTTCTGTTTTTCATTATATACTAACTAGAATTTGTGCAATACACACAAACACAAATAAATAGATAATGTAAAAATTTCACCTATTTTCATAATCATTCTTTCATGTTCTTTTCAATAGCTGTTGGATAACAGTGGGATCAGCATTCTTTTTATTGTTACTGAAGAAGTTGTTTCAGACATGGTAACTAGAAAATCATAAAGCTAGTGATTTAAATAGCTGCTTAAATCTTCATAGAGTTGTTAAGCGACATACACAAGAATAAATAAATAGTATTTATGTGGGCAGGCAGTGGAGCATTATAATCAAATCACACACTTTAAGCCCAGTCTCTGGGCTCCATCACTTACTTTGATGGCTAATTTTATGCATGAACTTAACTGGGTCACAGAGTATCTATATATTTGATAAAATTTTCTTCTGAGAGTGTGTGTAAGGATGTTTCCAGATAAATTCACATTGAATTAGCACACTGAGTAAAGATGGTTACCCTATCCAATATGGGTGAGCTCCATCCAATTTGTTGAAGACTAAATAGATTCTTCCCTCCAAAATAGGCAAAACACACACCCCATAAGACAGCCCTGAGAATTCTGGAGAACTCAAACTAACACAAATCTTATTACCAAGAAGTAGAGTCCTGTTACAACAGTACCAAAGAATGTGAAAGTGTTTTAATCCAAAAGGCTCAAAAACTTGGAAAATTCTCAGCTTGTCTATGTTGAAAAAAGGAAGGAAGGAAGGAAAGAGGGAAGGAAGAAAGAGAGAGAGAGAGAGAGAGAGAGAGAGAGAGAGAGAGAGAGAGAGAGGGAAAAGAAAGAAAGAAAAGCAGTTTGCCTGAAAAAGAACATTCAACATGTGGCTGGCAATTGTTTGGTGAAGCAATTGATCTAGGTAAGAATATAACCAGCCACCCCAGCGGAAGTGCTAATTTGGACTAAGGGGGATTGAGGCAAGATAAAACAGGAAGGACCACTAGAATTCTTTTATCTTTTAAGATCTTTGACTACCATATGTATATATTTATACCACTTATATATGTATTACCATATATTTACATTTATACAAAATATTGTTTTTCATTTGTGTTATTTTTATACATGTATATAATGTATTTTGATCATACTCACCCCGTTGTTCCTCTCCCTAACCTGATCATTCCTTTCCTCTTCCTCATCTGGTTTCCATTTCTGTGTCTTTTTCCTTCTTCAATGGGTTTAATTAGTGTGGCTCATGGGAGCATGGGTGGGGGGTTATTATCGGGGGCAACCTGCAGGTGGTTACACCACTAAAGAAATGTCTCTCCCATTCTTGGCAACCATTAACTATAAATCCTCAGGGATTTATGAGCCCCAACCTCATGATAGAATATCAATAGCCCCAATCTTGTGTATGTGTGTGTGTTGGGGAGTGTTTATATGTATGCAGGTGTATGCAGAAACCAGAGGACAGCTTCAGAAGTCATTCCTTTCATTTTATTTTTTTTCATTTTTTACTATATGCATATGGGTATTTCCCCTGTCTGTGTACCATCAGCATATCTGGTGATGCAGAGGCCAGAAGAGGGCAGTGGATCCTTGGAACTAGAGTTACAAATGGTTGTGAGTCACTATAATGGGTGCTGGAAACTGAAGGGAGAACAGCTACTGCTCATTATCACTATATTAACTGCTGGGCCATCTCCAGCACCATCTTTCTTTTTCTTAAGACAATCTCACAGTTCTGAAACCCACTCAGTAGATGAGTCTGCCAGGACAGCAAGCAACAGTAGGTGTATTGGTCAGGGTTCTCTACAGTGTACCAGAATGTATAGAATGAATCTCTTCTATATGTATAGAAAAGGGGTTTATTAGGTCCAGCTAATCCAACAATGGCTAAGGTCTAGCTAATCCAACAATGGCTGCTTATGAAACAGAAGTTTCAAGAATTCAGGAGCTGATCAGTACTCAAGGCAGATGATCTTCAATATAACCTGGAATCCAGAAGAATCAGGCAGAAGCTTCCTTTAGGCATCAAGTAAAGGGTATGGCCCATATTAAAGGTGGATCATTCCACCTCAAAGATCCAGATTAAAAATGGGTCTTCCTACTTCAAATAATTTAATTAAGGAAAAAAAATCCCTCATAGGTATGCCCAGCCATTTGGGGGGAGTTAATTCCAGATGTCATCAAGCTGGCAACCAAATTAGCCATCTGCCTGTGTCTACCTCCCCAGTGCCAGGATAGCAAATCTACACTACCACACATACATGTGCAGCACCTGATATGTGCCCCTGAATTCCTTTCTAATTTTAAAATTTTTATTTATTTATTTATTTTTAGGCTAACAGGCCCTGTTGTTTTCTCATTGCCACAACATCACTTCGTAGTATGGTGGAGGTTTGGCAAGTTGGTATTACAACTGAATCTGGAGGACAGAGTAGAAAGGAGTTTTGTTTGTTTTTTTTTTTTTTTCAGAACACTGCAAAAAGAAAAGTGGCCATAAGGCACCAAAAACTCATCTACAAATGTGAATAAGGTAGATATCTAAAATACAACAGAACTCACGTCAAACTAAACTAAAAAAAAAAAAGAATGAGAGAAATATTCTCCAAAGAATGCTGATATTCATTAGAAATAGCAGGACATTTTAGTGGAAATATGTTTCACTAAATCTTGGGAATCCTCAGGAAATTGAAGCAAAGGAAGTTTTTGAAGACAAAAAATTAAGGGAATCAAAGATTTTGGCCCTTCTCTTCCACCATGTGAGTCCCAGAAATAGAAATCTGGGATCTGGAGACAAGTCCTTTGCTCACTGAGCCATTTCACTAGCATACATCAGCTGTTTCAAAATGGTCGTCTTTGGCCACAGTGCACAACATCAAGACTGACATCAGCCCAAGGTTGAAAAGGCTGGGCAAGTAGTCCCATGGAAGTACTTTTTAAAATAAGGTTTTGGTGGCCACGGAACTTGTGACTCAGGCAGTATTAGTTATGTGTGAGACCTTTTCCTTCATAATTTCCTGGCTTTTGATTTGTTTTGGTAGAGTTGACACAAGCAACTCCATCTTCATATTGACAGCATTTCTTTCCCAAGAGCCAGCACCACCCCTCAGTTTGTTTCCTGAAGAATGAAGTGGAAGTGGTAGCCTTCAGAGTTGCTGACACAGACATCACCATGTCTGCTCTCTGAATCTACCAAGTGGAGCGCAGCTGACTATCAGGATGAACCCCTCACAGAAACTAGCCAAGCTTTCAAATGATGTGTAGCCACTGAAGGCAAGCCATAGATACACATAGTGTGTACATCAGAGACATCCTGAGGTAGGACAATCTGCTGATGCATATTTATGAACGATGGCAGTTGGCAGAGCATGGGCCAGACAATCTTCGAGTTTCCCAAGTATCATAAGACTGGTGACGATGTTTTTTACTCTTTACTCTCTGCTTTTTGGAGGGGCCACCACCCAACTCCCAAATAACTATATGGAGGCTTCTTCTTTCTTAAGGATGCCTAGCCCTAACTTGGCTTGTTTCTTGCCAGCTTTTTTAAACTAATTATCCCATCTCCTTTTTCCTCTGAACTTTTACCTTTATTTCTGCATAACATTTTTTTTTCTTCTTACTCCATGATTTGCTGTGTAGCTCCATGGCAGGCTCCTTATGTTCTACTCTGCTCCTCCTTTTCTTGCTCTTTGATCTTTTCCTTACAGATTTCTCCTCCTATTTATTCTCTCTGCCTTCTAGCCCCACCTATCTTTTCACCTGCCTTGCTATTGGCCATTTAGTTCATTATTAGACCAATCAGGTGTTTTGGGCAGGTAAAGTAACACAGATTCACAGAGTTAAACAAATGCAAAAGTCAAAAATCTTATACAACACAATATAAAAGAATGCAACACGCCTTTGCATCATTAAACAAGTATTCCACAGCATAAACAAATGTACCACATCTTTCACTAATATTCCACAATAACTCAGCTATTCTAGAGCTTCCTGACTTCCTTGACTTCTAGTTGTTCAGTTTCTTCTACAAACCAGAGCCCTCATTACATAGGAAGATCCCTTACTTCCATGTGCGTCCTCCCACATGGTCTGTTCCTCAGGAAGGACACAAAGTCTTTTCATAGAAGTTTCTCATCAGAAAAACTTGACCATTTCAACATGGAAAGAACATTCTAGAGCACAAAGCTCTGTGCCCTTTCCACTGATGCTTACCACCAACTGCCTTCTATAGATAGTCAGCTGGTTCCCCTGAGTTTACTGTGCAAATCACTGGTGAGTTTACAGAAAGAGAAAGAACAGTGAATCTGTTCAATATAAGCCATCTGCTGGAGGAAGAGTGTGAGTGGAAAGTTACAGCTCACCAGTCCTCCCTTCCTCCCTTCGTCCCTCATTCCCTCCTTCCTTCCTTTCTTCTTTCCCTCCTTCCTTCCTTCTACATTATCCTTCTCTCTCTCTTTTTTTAGATAGGGTCTCACTGTGTCACATGCACTGGTCTTGAACTCACCATCCTCCTTCCTGGGCCATTCCCAGTTCTAAGAGCTCTTTCTCCAGCAGATCAACACATATGACATTCCTCCAGAGAAAGAAAATGACCCATGTTATTGTCTTCCTATCTACTTATCACTCTCAAAAACATGGCATTCACAACTGTTCGAATATGCCCAAAACATTTAGGGTATCAAGACACACTCCAACCCAGCTCAGGCAAAACAAGGCAGGCCTATTAATGTTCTAGACCTTTGTCTATTTCTGAACATTAACATTTTCATGTAGACTTTAAATCCTAGAAGATCCTTAGAGTCTCTTTATTTGAGATGCACTCCCATGGTTTACCAAACTTCAAGGATTAGGAAACCATCATAAAGCTCCTATAAATGCAGGAACAATGGTAAAGTGAGTGAGACTCTCAGCCACATGACCCCCTTGACATTTTAATGTGTTGTCTACACTAAATACTGCAACATTGCTTTAAAAGCTCTAAGCAAAACTGGAAATAGGGTTGTACAGTAGGAACTGAAGAAAATGGTGGACCTGGACAGACATGAGCTCAAGTCCATTGCATGCTAATGAGGTTGTATATTTTCTCTTTACTTATATTGTGTGTAGGGGGGGGGTCAAAGACAGGCTTTTGAGTATGTTAAGTAGATTTCTAGCATCAAGCTATATTCTTTTAGTTTTCTACTTAATCTTAGTCCTTCCAGTGTTTAGATTTTTTTAAAGCCAGGATGGTGGTATGAACCTTGGATGCATTATTATAAAGAGTTGTCTATCCAAATTTGTGTATCAGGATCAGAAATGCTGCATGGTCAGCCAGACTTTGGAAGTTCTGTCCTAAGAAAGTCAGCTCTATATTTCTCAGAGACCCAGCCAGGATCCAAAGGCTGAGGACATGAGGACAGCAGTGGAGGGGAGGAAGATGTTTGGTACTATTCTCCCTTGCATGGAAACAGAGACAGTAAAGGTTCCCCTCATCATGGCCCTATAAGCATCCAGGACTTCCCAACATCACAAGCTTGCTAAGCATATCACAGCATAGCATCTAGAATTTTACAGAGCAAACATTTAACCATAAGTTTACAATTTGTCTACAACATTCCTTGATCATCCCATAACTCATTCTACAACTAGTCTGTCTTAGTTCCTTCTAGAAACAATGTTCTTTCCTACAGAAAGTTTTGCAGAAGTCAAATTGTAGAATGTATAGACTTCTAAGGGACCCAAAGACCTGCCAGGCCTCAACCAGTGCAAACTGGTGATAACTGGTGCCTTAAAACAAGTGCTCCTAAGCACTTCTGTATAAGCTAGCCTGGGGTCTGAGCCTAGGGCTTTGATGAGGGCAGAATTCGGATACAACATTCGTAGACCAGCAAGAGACCACTGCCAGAAGCCTTGAGACCTCTGCCAGAGCCTTTTCTCTTGGCTGGAGGGAGGATCTGGGAAAAAAATATTTAAGGTCTTCTGCTCCATAATAAAACTGGACTTGTTTGTTTCAACTGTCCCTGGAGGCTATGTCATTGATTTCCTTCCCATTTTTGTCCTCTCCCCCGAGGGAAAATAGCAAGACCCTGTGCATAGAGGCAACCCCAATCCCTAAACCCAAACCAGGCCACACTCCAACATCAAACATGCAAGCAGATAATATTAGCTTTAAAAATATTATTAGGTGTAGAAAAGACTGTATCTACTTTTTTAAATATAAAAACTTGATTTGGTTATTTAATAAAATATCCAGTTACAGTTACTATTAAAATCTAATTGGATATCAAAAAGACTAAGTCTTAAGAAAAAGAGATGTCACTGTATAGAGATAGTTTGTTACTCTGAGTTTTATACTAGAATGTAAATCTGCTTTGAATTAGGCTTAATAGTGGGGCAATTTGTCATAAGCTCATGACATTGTTCTACCTGGTGTCATCTAATTTATTACTTTTAGCATTCTAAGTGCTTGATGAGATTTCTACACTGAACTCAGAGAAGGGCCATAGAAATGATCTGAGCTCCCCTGATCATTCCTAAGTCCGGCCATAGCCACTGGCATTGTCCAAGAACACCATGGCCTGTTACAGTATTTAATTCCTCGGCAATTAACCTGACCCTCCCATCACGTTAATCATTTTTACTTTCTTTCCTGTCTCCACATCACAACCTTCATCTCTAGATTCTCATTAACAAAAATAATTTTACTTGAATCTTTTTTTCGTCACGATCTGTTTGTCTTCTATATTTTCAGTCTCCTGATATTTAGTGTGTCAAATGCAGCTGATCTCATCAAAAAACATGAGCCCCAAGTCAGAATGTTTTAACACAGCATCAGATTTTGACCTGAGACTGACTCTGGTGCTGTAAGCCTACACTCAATGCCAAAAGTCACATTTGATGTAGAAGCAATTGCTGAACTGTTTGGATGTCCCTGACACCATCTACATCCATCACTTCACTGAGATATTTTGCTCAATGTCTTCTTCCATCTATGAGTGAATTAATTGCATCTGACACTGACCATCTCCACTTCGGAGCCCAAGCCAGCTGTGATGACCCAGTCAATATCTCCCTAGGAGATTCTCCTCCCTCCTGATTTACAACTGGAGAGCTAGGCAATCTGTACCAGCAGGATAATAAGCATGGACCAGCAGAAGAGGAGGAGAAGGTTTTCACTAAGGCCAGATTGAACCTTACACAATTATTGTTTTTGTAAGTCTGAAGTGGCCAAACACCAGCATCATTATAGAAAGAAATGCACTCACAGTCCAACAAAGTTACAGATGCCATCATGCGCAATTATAAAAGTGAAGGGCATCTTGAAAGATCAGTTTGCTGCCAATTATTTATTGAACACATGAATAGAAACACTCCTTGAGTGTGTATATACTGCAAGGCTTACCCTCTTGATAGGATCTATTTTAAAATATTGAGCAAGAGTGATTGAGGCCCTGCTCCTCATCTGAGGAAGTGAAAACACCACACCCAAACAAGCAAGACGGATGGGAAAACATGTGAATGAAGGATGCTTTTCTTATTTGGATCCACAAGCCAGAGGGCTGATTCAAGGGACTGCTTCATTGCGGTTGGTAATTCATCCAAGCATGAACCTCAGAGAGGGCACCACCCTCCCATGGGTATGAGATGAGGAACTGGCCCAGAGAGGCATGACTAATACAAGGTCACCCCAAGGTCCACAGGCTCAACAAGGGGCGAACCTCAACTCTACCAACATCTGGTCCTAGCTTCACCAGGAGTTATATTTCCTCTTAAACAAGGCAAGACTGTGGATACAAAACTACAGATCTCCCTTGTCCTGGGTCCCAGACAACATAGACACTCCTTTGAAAAGACCTGATTGTACTATTTCCTTTGAAAATTCTGCATATGGTGAGTATTGTGTTCCCACCTCTCCCTCCCTCACTCACTCCCCACCTCTCCCCTATTCTGTCTTTCTCTGCGTCTTTTGACTTTCTCTGTGTCTGTCTCTACTTTCTTTTGTTTTCTGAGTATGAAACTAAGATTTTTTTTCCTTTAAGACTCTATACACAACCAAGCATATATATATAACATTTACGCCACATCTCAATGGTGTGAATCAAGCAAAAACTGATGATTCAAATGTCTGTTGTGAATTCAAAGTCTGATTTTAAAAGTCATCTCAATAAATCAAGCTGTATCTAGCTCAGTTAGGAAAACACTTCTAAAAGATAGTAACTTGACAACAGTATATCAATTTTAGCCTATTTATTTCTAGATTCTCCTCCCCCTCCCATGCTTTTTTTTTAAATTAATCAAAGTAATATTCAAGCTCTTTTTAAAAAACATTCAGTGGGCTAGGAGATGGCTTCTGTCAGGTCTAACGACTTGAGTTCAATCCCATGAACCCACATAAAGGTGAAAAGAAACTATTTGACTCTCCTAAATTGATCTCTAAGCACTGAACATACATATCCAAGAATATGTATGCAAATATGTGTAAGAAAAAATGTAAAGAAATCCAAGTTTAAAATTGTATGTGAGCTACCAAAATAGGTACTGCATGTACATGGAAAAATATGTACACAGCTTGCTCCCGTGCCTGGGTTTCTACCCTGACAAACTTTTGACATTATTTTAGATTTGTTTTATGTGTATGGGTGTTTTGCTTGCATGTATGTCGGTGTACCATATACATGCCTGGTGCCCATGAAGGCCAGAAGAGAGAACATCATATCTGATGGGATGGAAGCTGCAGATGAGTTACAAGACATCAAGTATGTGCTAGGAATTGAACCCAGGTCTTCTGTAAGAACAGCCAGTGCTCTTAACTCAGGAATTGAACCCTGGTCTTCTGTAAGAACAGCCAGTGCTCTTAACTTCTAAGCATCTCTCCAGCCCCTTGAAACTATTTTTAAAACTTTCTAAAAGTCCACTTAAAAAAGAAAAGTTGAGAATATAGAGGAACAACAACATTATCTCTTGCCTCTAAATAAACGCAACAAAAGAATGTCATACATAACTCAGTGGGATCCCAAATCTTGAGTTAAATATTTATTTTCACTTTTCTTTGGTCAGGGACCTTAAGAAACTTTTTCCTCTCTATAATCTAAGTTTTATTACCAAATATTACCAATATTCACCAAATTCTCATTGAGCACCTAGAAGATAAATAGCTAAATTCTGGTAGAAACATAAAACTTAAAGCACCTTCATCAGCTTCCTGGATACTAGTATTTGGGGGGGTGGGGGGGCAGTCATCAAGCCATGTCAGCTTCCCATGGGAAAACACATACCTCGTGATTTAATAGTTTTTCTATGAAGAAAATACTCTCACAGCCATGTGGATTTTAAAACATGTTGAACAAGGGTAAATGTTTTCTGGTTTTCCCAAGACTTCGGTTAGCTGATTCAAATTTGAGTCTGCATGGAAATACAAAACACAGTACTTTCATACCTCCCAATCATGAGCCCTCCCCATGTGCTCCATTTCCCACCAATCGCAAAGGGAGAAACATTAGGTTAAGTAATGAATGGCCTCTTGTCTGCTCTATTCACTCAGGAAGTTTTTGAGAACAGAGCAGAACGTTCAGAAAGATTTCCAGAGATTAAATTTCAGCAGAATCCATGGATATATAAACAAACAAACTAAACAATTTCAGGCAGAGCTGAAATATAAAGCTGTACGCTCTAATAAGAATAGAATTTGCATAGGACCAATGGGAGAAAGGGATTTCTTAGGAATTAGGATCTATGCATCAAGGTTTAGAGTTGGGGGGAACTTGTTGCTTTTACAAGTCAGGAAAGGAAACAGTCTGACTTGGGGATTGGTTCACACTGGAGAAAGGCAACATAAAATGTGCTTGGCTGAAAGTACTGTGTTAGAAACATCTTTCTAACCTTCCTAATGCCCTCAAAGATAAGCATTGCTGTGATCAATTTACAAACAAGGAAACTGTGCCATGCAGAGACTAAGGAATTTACCTAAGGCCTTAGAATCAGTAATTAGCCAAAGCAAAATGTCCACTGAGGTTTATCTAATTACAAAGGCCATGCTTCATTCATTCCAAGAGGTCTATTGTGAAATCAAATTTATAAATACAAATTAATTCAAAATTAGATTGACATAGTATAATGCTTGTAACAGAATGAAAATCAACTGTTTAGGTCTATAAAGCTAATTCATGGAATTTATAGGTCTTATTTTTATATCAAGACAGGAATGGCTTGTGGTATAGATAGGGATTTCTCAGGAAGAAATGAATGTGAAACCAGGGTTATAGGAGGGTAAGTGCAACCATGGTGCTCATGGTAGATTACAGGAGGAAGAAAAACAAATCTGAGATGTCATTTGGAGATCGTTTGAATAAGTGCAACTCAGAGATATGACAGGCAGGCAGAATAAGTACTCAGCCACAGTGCTGCACCATTTGGGAGGAGCTCCTGGTGAGAGCATTAAGCCCAGAGGTTCAAAGGCAGGATTAGAAGCCCTTGGTGACTGGGTGAAAGTAGATAGGTAGATGTGTAGTCAGAGGTTTCTGGGTCCCACATAGATCTGAGGTCTGAACAAATCCCTTCCTTGTAATCAGAAGTTTCTTCTCTGTCCTGCTTGACCAGTCTTTCAGCCATTTAGTCCCAAATAATCACACAAAGGCTTATGTTAATTATAAACTGTTTGGCTTATGGTTTAGGCTTATTACTTGCTAGCTATTAAACTAACCCAAGATTCTTATCCATTTTTAGCCACATAGCATGGTACCTTTTTCTCGGGGCAGCATTCTCATCTTACTTCCTCTGTGTCTTCTGGCATCTACTCTGCTCTTCTTCCCAGAGTTCTCCTTGTCTGGTGGTCCCGCCTATACTTCCTGTCTGTCTAGGTTCTGGCCAATCAGAGCTTTATTAAACCACTATTTAGAGTGTCCAAGAGAAGGAAGAATCCTAAATGATCTTTCCATTCTTCTCTTGCCTCTCTTTAACCTGGGATGATGTGGACAGTGGACTGTTGAAACAATCCCTGAAATAAACAGGGCAGAGGCAGCTGATCCCTGCATCTGACAGGGTCTTGTTATGCACGAGGGGCCAGTGACCATAATGAATGCACGTACCCATGTGTTCATACATGTTTTCTCAACCACAGCTATGGCACAGAGCTTCTCTATTGGAGAAGGGGGTCTGTAATCTCTGGTGAGGTTGAGGACCACTGTAGAGAAGTTAAGGAGAGTATCCAGGGGTTGTGTCCAGGAGAGACTGTCCAGGGTTGTAGCTCTAACTGAACAACATTGAGTAAATTCACTAACATCTTTCTTAAGCTTCAATCGCTCATCTTTGAAATGGAAAAAATGACCTAAGAAGTTCATCTAAGGTAGTAAATTCTATAATTTATACAATCGGCACAAAATGATAGATCTTTGGCTAGAGTTAAATGTTTTTGGATGAGTCTGTTCTCTGGCTTTTCTTACATCTCGTTTTAGAACAGAAATATATGTGTGAAAACACTCATTGGCCTCGGGCTCAAAGTCAATCTGTTTCCAAGTTCCCGGTTTCTAGTCAGGTCTCAATAGCCAGGCCACACAGAGTGACTGGTGACAATTAAGCTGTGTGTGTTAAGGAGGACATTTCCTAACACAAACGCAGCTTTCTGTAGTAGTATGAAATTTTCCTAGATGAACCAGACTTTACAGGAAAGTCATAACATTGTACTTTCACATAAATATGTGAGTGAGCTGAGACTCAGCATTCAGTTAAGTGTCTAGATTTCAATTATGTTCTATCCCTGTGTTTACTGATGGGAATCTGTCCACGAATGTGGAATGATTGCACCACAGGGGGTATCCATTTCCCTTGGAGTCGCCAACAAGCATTGGGAGACTCTGGTCAACTCATTTTGTCTTACCTTTTTCTCCCTGTAGAACTCAAAAAAAAAAAAAGCCATTCATTTTGGTTGGCTCTTTGGGAGTTCCACTATGGATGTAATTTCAACATCCACAATCCTGCCAGAATTTTCAGAGCTCTCTATGAATGTATGCCTTCAAACACACCCCAAACAAAAGACTTTCTTTTCCTCATGATCAACAAAGCCATAAAATGACTACAAAGGAGCAGAGACCTTGGCTGAGGATCCACGGAAGGAGGATCGCTAGAACATAGAGCTGGAATAATCATTCTCCTTTCCTCCCATGAGCCCAGCAAGACTCCTTTGGGTGTCTGCACAAACGAAAACCAGATAGAGTTTGGGCCACTGTTGAATTCATTTCACATGGTTCTCTCTCTGGAATTAAGAACAGGATTGTGGCCAATATAGCAGTGATGGGAAGGAAATGGGGGGGATGACAGGCTAAGAATGGACCCCACCTGTCAGAATGTAGTTCATTACCTGCACTGATTCATTACTGCTGGATGTTGACATTTGCTTTTTAAAAAAATGTGTGCATGTGAGTATGTGTGCATAGGTGTGTGTGTGTGTGAGTATGTGTGCATAGGTGTGTGTGTGTGTGTGTGTGTGTGTGTGTGTGTGTGTGTGTGTGCAGGTGGAGGCCAGACTTCTCATCTAGAGTCTTCCTGCCCACCTAATTCCTTGAAGCAGGGCTCCCTGACTCCGATAATCTAACTTGGCAGCTTGTTCCTCTCTCCTACCATCTGGCTGTTGAAATCACAAGCAAGCCAGCACATCTACCAGGCCTTGTACACAGATACTAGGGACTCTGGCTGTCAGCATTCACGCTAGCATTAAACAGTGTCTTTGTTAGGGTTTACTATGGCTGTGAAGAGACACCATGACCACACCAACTCTAATAATGGAAACATTTTACTGGGGTGGCTCACGTACAATTTCACAGGTTCAGTGCGTTATCATCATGGCAGGGAACATGATGGCAGGCAGGCAGGCAGGCCTTCCATCTTGACTCAGAGGCAACAGGAAGTCCACTGTCACACTGAGGGAAGCTTGAGAATAAGAGACCTCAAAGCCTGCCCCCACAGTGATACACTTCCTCCAAAAAGGCCACACCTCCTAATAGGGCCACTCCCTTTGGGGGTCATTGTCTTTCAAACCACCACAGGTAGGAGAAAGATATGATGGAAAGAATCCCAGTATCTAAGATAGTTTTCTCTCAGAAATATGTTCTTAGAAAATGATTTGAATGCAATTAAGTGAAAGCGAGTCCCAGAAAGCATCAGAGGATAATACAAAGCATCTTGAGATCTTATTCAAACCCAGGCTCTCCAGGGACACCAAATCTTTTTCCTTTTCTTAGTGACAGTATTGTCTTTATGTATACTTATATAACGGCCTTCATAACTATATGTGTGTAATTGTTCTTCCTGTTCAATTACAAAATGTTTTTTTTTCCCTCCTTGCTTACAGACTAAAACTGTAGCAAGCTTGAAAGGGTTTCTAAGTCACAAATCAACACAATTTCCCAGCCCAGCCATCTATACAAACAGGTCTAGTTTCTGCCTATCTTTGCTTTTAATATTTTCATTTTATTCAAATAAGGTAGTTGGTGGCTTTGTACTCAAAATTTGCTTCTATGTCTTTTTTTTCCCTGGCATTGGGTTTATGATTCCCTCAGAAATAAGACAATCCAACCATTTTCAGAAAAGCAATACATAATATATCTGGGCAAACTAGTAAGTTGAAGTCACTGTGGCTTCTTCTGAATCTATTTCCTTGTGTATGCTTAACTAGGACTGAAAATAAACGTGCCCAGCATTCCAAAGTTCTATATCAGGATGGTTGTAGGAGATGCTTGTTGCTTTATATTGAAGATACATTACTAACTAATTCGGTAATACTGAAATTCCTTTTGATTTTTCAGGTACTAGATATCACTTAAAGACAATATATACTGTTTTTAGAACCTGAAACATGAATCTGACATGGGGGCACAAGCCTAAAATACCAACACTTGGGAGGCTGAGAAAAAGATCCTGAGATGAAGACCAAATGGGGCAACATCACAACATGCAAGTCTGTTGATAGGAGCAAGAACAGGAGGAGGAAGAAGTTGTTAGAATCCTGTTGGGTCAAGAAGAGGCTTTAGAATATGAATAAGAAATCTTTTTGAGCAAAAATAAAAATATAAAATCAAAATTTGTAGTGATTTCTTCTCAATCTATCAGAGACCTTCCATACAACATTTCCATCATTTGCTTTGCTAATTGATTAACTAGAGAGCTCAAGAAATAAGTAACACAACTACATGAAACCTAGAGAAGCAGGATGGGGGCTGGGAGAAGATGGGTGTCACCATCCATGGAAGTATAGAGTTTGGCCCAGAGTAAGGCATCAATATGGTTTATTGCATCTAGGACAGCAAAGAAGATTGCAATTGAAAAAAGAAAAACAACATCAACAATGTGAGAAGTTGAATTGAAACTTTTAAAAAAGTCTAGTTGAACACAAAAGAAAACTCATTGTTAGGGTGACTTCTAAAGACTTTGAACGATTCAAAGTCCTAACCCTGTGCCAAGGATGCCTTCCCCGCAAACCACACTATAATCTCATTTGGCCACTCTGAGAGCTGGATGCAGTCAGAAAAGCAGAATGGTCATTAAGGGATGATAATAATTGTAGAAAACTAGAACAATGTAGGGCATGAAAATTGTAGGGGAGATAGAGACTTTTTATTTTCATATAAAACATTCTAGATGTCATGATCTCATTGGATAGGAATATCTTGTTCTTAGAGAAAAGAGGAGAAAATAAAATAGAAAAAAATCTCTCTTTCCTAGCATTTAATAAATCTAAACTAGCCCAAAGTGGGACCCATGAAGAATAAATACAGCTTCCAATAAAGACTGAATGGGCCAGTCACTAGGGATCAATATTGTCTCCAGGCACAGAAGTCCAGAGCATCTCCACACATACTTTGAGTCCTTCTTATTTATCTTGATTAAAACCATAAATTAAAATGATAGCAACAAATATATTGAACTTGTACTATATACCAGGCACTGAATCTTCCCAACCCCAAAGCGTTACGGATACTAGGTTCTTCCTTTTCTTATGAGACACATAGGGTGTGGAGGTTAAAGTTACTCACTAGGACTTGGTTTAAAAAAAAAAGTTGTAGTACAAGCTTTGAATATATTTTCAGAATGTTCTTTCATATTTCATGGGAATATCCCTTCACAATGTCTGACAAGGGCAAGACTTACATTACCCTATCTGGACCCCAGATCTCTACATGGAACCCCCTCACAAAGAGAAACTAAATTCTTTTTTATATTGAGTCCTAAGCATCTTGAGAGCCCCTGACATAACTTGAGGGAGGGCAAGTATTGGTACTTAGCTACTAACCCAGGTGACAATGTGCAAAAGCTCCAGTGCATGTAGACCAGGTCTTGCAGTTCAGCATATGCCTACGCTGTTCAAACAGTGCCTGCCATTGCAGGCTGTCCTCAAGGACTCCAGCACCAACTGGCCAGCACGGCCACTTTTGAACAACTCTATAGAATCAGGCTTCGAGTTTGGATACCTTGCCTTTCCTGCTGGTCCCCAGGGCTTCTTCCTGTATGCTCCTTATCTCTTAAGACCAAAAGCTTCTCAGGATGCTTCAATGGGAAGCTTAGGATCCCAAGACCTAGTGTAAAACCACTGGCAACCGTGTCTGCCAACTCCCCTTTAAGACTAAAGCAAGGTTACAGGTGTTGAAAGGAAGGTGAGAAAACTGATCATAAAAAACATAACCACCCTATACAAAAAACTATATGCAACTAAAAATGCAGACAGTGGGAAAAATTGTCTTCTTTTTAAAGAAGATAATCAATGCCAAACAGTCAACCCTGAAAACATAATACAAGTAACACACAAACTGAGCAGGTTATATATAGAAATACTTACATACATGTAACAACAGTTAATAAAAAAATATTTGAAAAGGAATAAGGAGGAATATATGGGAAGGTCTGGCAGAAAGAAAGAGAAAATCATGCAATTATATTATCTCAAAAATAACAGAAATATTTTTTTTAATGTAACCATTAGCTGCTAGTCTATCTCTGGGATTCTCTGGCATTAAACTGAGATAAGAAAAATGAGAAAAAAACACACTTTCTCATAGATTTTGTCCATCCCTCCACTCCTACATCCTGCCTGACTACCTCCATCATGGAGTCACAAAGGCTTTCTGTCCAGAAATGCCCAGAAGCTAGATCAAAGCCGTCACTCAGCAAATACTGTGAAACAAATAGGTATGTGGGCCAGTTCAGAAAAGATCATGACAGAACAGTAGAAAACTGGCAGGTAGACTTGTGACCTGCTAAGCACAGTTGTTTATTCGATTGCAGTACCGTTCTTTAACTGGGGTTCATCTCTTCCATGTGAACCTTTCGCCATGCAGCTGTTCGTTCACTCTCACAGAGCAGAATTCTTGAGTCTTCTCATCTTCAAGGCATTCTGAGCACCAGGAAATAAGTGCATGCTAAGATACGCAGTGGGAGAAGCAACAACTTTTCCTCTGTACTTTGTCCAACAGTGAAAAAAAAAATGGAACCAAAAGGAAGGGAAAAATGACTAGTAGCTGCCGGAAAGAGAGCTAATAGTGTTTTCAAGACAGAACAGTAGCTTTCAAAAGGGAAGGAAAAGAAGGGCATTGCCAACACACACACACACACACACACACACACACACACACACACACACAAGGCATTCTAGACAACTAGATAAAGGGAAGTTATAAAATGGACTCTGAGCAGTAAGAAAGCATGAGACTGCCAACCCATTCCCATTTTGTGAAGGAAAAAGGGAAAGAGAGTGTGACTTGTCTGTATGCTCTCTGAGAAAGTCCAGCTGTCCTCTGGGAAGCAGAATGCTGCCCTGGGGAGTAAAGCTGAGCTTCTTGGGCTGATTGAAAAAACATGTCCAGTCTGAGAGTAAACACAAAGCTAAGAACATCTTGAACATCTTGCTAGGCACCATGTGGTCAGCAGGGATCTACTGAGCTCTTAATACACAGCCATAATGCACAGTGCTGACTCACGCTCCTACACTCCACAGATGTCTCCCATTTTTAACGACTCTTTTAGAAGCCTCTCCATCCTTCCAGTGGGAGGTGGTGTGGGCTTAGCAGGGAAAATCCCAAGAGGAGCTTCCAGTGGAGACACCCAGAAAGTCTGCACATCACAAAAACATTCCAGAAGATACTTGGTGCTTTCATGATCTAGCCTGGGGAATCGCGTGGTATTTTCTTCTGTAGTGTTCTATCTGTTAAAGCAGTCATATATACCTGCTCAGCGTTGAAGGGTTGGGGGTTTAAATCTTACTTCTCAGTGGAAGGAAGTCAAGGGTGTAAAGATCCTTATCTTAAAACCAACACATTAGGCCCAGCAAGATGTTTCAGCAGATGAGGGTGTTTGCCACCAAGTGTGACAAACTGAGTTTATTCTCTAGAACTCATGCAGCAGCAAGAGAGAATCAACTTGAGAAAAAGTTGTCCTGAGACCTCCACATGCTCACTGCGGTGTATGCATGCCTACACAGACACACAAAATAAATAAATATTAAAAAACAAAATCCTACAGTCATCACCTTCTCCTTTCAAAGAGCAGTTCTGATGTTTATATTGTCCTGCAGAAGCCGACTTGTAACGAGAAGGAAAGAAACATCAGCCTTGGCAATATGGAGCTAATGAGCCAACCAGAAAACTATTAAAAGCTCCAGATTTTTGATGATGTGAGAAAAACTAACTCTAATTTATTTAAGACAGTTTCAAGTTCTTTTATTGCTTATAGCAAAATAGTTTTTAAGTAGTGTACTACCTCCGCTGATAGACATGGTAGATTCAGGATGTCATCAACTGACCTGCATCCTGATGAAGCCAGAAATACAGAATTAAGGAAGCTATATGAAGGCATTTTGGATTTTCATTATAGCTCTGAGTTCTCATCAAGTCTGGGTAAGCCTCAGAGAATTTCAAAGCGAAGCATATTTGTAGCTAACTGACATAAATTTGGGATATAAAACTGACATGAAAAATGCATTATCCTTAAAAATTGGTAGAGCACTTAATGACTACAAAGCACTTCCTGGTCTCCAGTCCCGTAATTGGAATAGGTGATTTACACTCTCTTTTCTATTCAATGTCAACCAATCACAATGTACAAAATGGATCCAAGAAATTATACCCTTAGAAAACAAAACCCAGATGAGGCATCAGGGATGCAGAAAGAATGAAGGAAAGTCAAGTGCTCCTCCAAAAGGAAAGGAGAGGAAAACCAGCGAACTCCTCCCTATTCTGCTGATGCAAGAACCCACCCCAGCTTTATATGGGAATAAGGAACTGAGGAAGAGAGCCACACAGGTCTGGGCCCACTCAGAGCTTTGCTGTTCGGGCTCACCAAGCTGGCTTTGCTGTGGGAATTATCTCATGTATAGAGCACAGAGACTCTCACATATACTCCTTCTATTTGAAAGTGAAGTTCACAAAAAGGAGTTATTTCACCTCTCAGAAGAGGTGTCAATACCCAGAAATGGACTCTGAGTCTCAGTTGCTGTTCGGGAGTTTGACTGAGCTCCAATACTCAACAACATATGGAACATTTGGAGCTTGATGGGCACAACAGAAAATGTGGGACTATTCCTAGAGATACTTCCACTCCCATTGGCCCCATAATTCAATTCTTGATCTCCATGGACATTTCAGTGTGTACTCAGACCTCATACCACAGGACTCACTTGTGGTGGTATGTTACATATTTAATAAAATCTGGACTATCAAGAGATCAACCCACAGTTAAACTAGGCAGAGGTAGCTCTGGAAGTTCCAGGGATAACAGAGCAGTGGTGACCCACATAGCTTCAGGAGTTCTGGATCTCTGGGAGTTCTGAATTTCCAGAAGTTCTGGATCTCCGTGAGTACAAGGTCAAACAGCTGGGCTTCCATGGCACTCACCTTCAATCCCAGCACAGGGAAAGCCACGAGTGGTTACCTACACTCTTAATCCCGTAACTCCAGAGGCAGAGATCTGTGTTTCTGTGAGTTCAAGGCTGACTACCAAATAGAGTAGCTCACCCCTTTAATCTTAGCCCGGATGGGAGACAGCTGGGTGAAGAGGGTATTTAAGGTAGTCTTGGGAAACAGCAGCAACAAAGCTGAGAAAGCTGGAAGACAGCCGGGTGAGATTTGACTGAGGTGTTTCCTCTCTCTGATATTTCAGCCTCTCCCTCTCCCACATATCTGAATCTGAGTTTCTTTCATTACAACCAGAATTTGTGCAGCACTTGGCATCCAACTTTGGGGCACAAATTCCCCCCCCAAAAAAAAGCCGCTTGCCAGCCACAGCAACACGTGGCTGGAGGAGTAATTACAGCTGGCTAGGCTTTCTGTTCTGAGTTAGCCTCTAGCCTTAGGCCGAACGGCCATTTGTGTTTCCAAAGTTTTTTAGACAGTGGTCTCTTTCTCTTGGTGGATTGTGGGTTTTTTTTCTCTTTCTGGCCCCCTCCTTGGGCTGCTATCACACTAGGTAGCTGCCCCACTTCAGTCATTTGAATTGTCACTGACAACTAGATTGGTGAGTACATCCGATTAAAAAACAAAAACAAAAACAAAAACAAAAAACGGCGCGGGGGGGGGGGGGGGGGGGGGGGGGGGTGGTGGTGGTGGTATTTGTTTAAAGCAATGGAGGATGCTTGCCCTTTCTGTGATCTTTGTCTAGACTATTTGATATTGGAACCAGTAAAGGGAAAGATAAATAAAGTAGATGGGTCTATCATAATGTTTATCGTATTGTTTATTATGAATTTTTTTGTTTGACTTCTGTTTTATCATTGAAGAAGTCAATTGATGTGGATGCCAAGAAAAAAGTCTTTAAAAAGCTTGTTAAGAGAGAATACAAAGGGGCTGGAGAGATGGCTCAGTGGCTAAGAGCACTGACTGCTCTTCTAGAGGACCCGGGTTCAATCCACAGCACCCACATGGCAGCTCACAACTGTCTGTAGTTCTAGTTCCCAGTTCCAGGCAAACACCAAGGCAAATAAATACAAAGAAGGAAAGAAAGAAGTTTTTAAAAAGAGAGAGAAAACAAAAGATATTTAAACCCAAACAGAAGAATATAAAGAACCAACCTCAGCAATGTCATCTAAGATTACACAAAAACAACCTAAAGATATCATACAGCCAACATTAATACCCTTAAAAAAAAACACAAAATGGTAAAAATAGTACAGAAGCTATTGGGCTCTGTTACAAATGTTAGAATTAAAAAGAGTCAGAGATGTGATTATGACATACGGGATGCACTCACCATTTGTAAAACAAATGTTAAATTCATGGTCTCATGATCACCCCTAAGGACTGGCCACATATGGCTATTGTTTTAGAAGCTGGGCCATTTTCACTGTAGAAAACATGGTGGAAGGAGAAGGCTAAAACAATAGAACAAAGAAGCAGAGCCAGAGGCATGGAAGCCTCCCAAGACCAACTTCTTGGGGAAGGGGATTATGCTGATATTGAAAGGCAATCCTTATGCAATGAACATACTCTGGATTTATGCTGCATGGCAGCACTAAATGCTTGGGATCAGATTGAAAAAGTAGGAAAGGAAACCTTAAATCCTTTACAAAAATAACTCAAAGCCCAAAAGAAAGTTTTACAAACTTTTTGCAGAGATTATCTACAGCAGAAATTAGAAATGTACTGGATTGAGAAGTAAGGCTTATAATATTTGAATCCCTGGCACTTGAGAATGCTAATACACCATGTAAAAAATAATAAGACCATTAAAAGCAAGGCCAGCACCCTCGGAAGATTGGATTCATGAGACAATGAATGCAGATTCTTATGAAGGTGATGATAACTGGGTAGAAGAGGTTATTTCTAGAGGTATATGAAAAAGTCAAAATGTTGATTGCTATAATTGTGGAAGGCAAGGTCATATACAAAGAAATTGTAATCAAGGTGTTCCCAGAGACAGTGTCTTTTTTAGGAATAATCCCAAAAGAACACCCCTCCCTCCTGGAGAATGCAGGAGGTGTGGAAAAGGTGACACTGAACTAATGAAGGTTGATCAACAAGGGACAGACAAGGTAACATTCTGCCTTTGGGAAACACCCAAAGTGGGCTTTCAAAACCCCCATATCCAATCCAGTGCAATCTTACTCTGCATTGTGGAGAAAACACCTTCCCAGAACAATTGAAGAAATTAAAACCTATTTTAAAAATTATACTACACTGAAATACAGAAAATCTATAAAAAAGGAAAAAACTCAGGAAAAATTATAAAAAGAATATTTTGGCAAATGTCTATTAATGATCAAAGGCCAAAATTAAAAGTACAAATAAATGATGTTATTATTGAAGGTTTATTGGACACATCTTTAAGATGTTAAAAGACCTTGGACATCTAGATATCTACAACACAAGGGAGTCTATTTAGAAAATTTTACAAACAAAAGAGTATCAGACATATTGGTACCAATATACTCTACAGGGTAAAATCTCATTTCTTAACTTCTGTATCTATTTGTAAGAAAAGTTGAAGTCCCAGTTTAATTATAATTTAAAGCTGCCTTTGGAGTTGGAGTGTGGCTCTCTCCTTCTCTAAACCCAAGCATACCTATTAAAGGAAAATGCAAAATTTCTGTATCATATTAGAAGAGCTACTTGATATGGGACAGAAGAATAACTAAAATTAAGGGACTGTTCTATTGTTACTAATCCTATGCTGAATAAATATTTATATATTTAGCTTCCTGTACATTGTGTTGGGTTTTAGTCTCTTATCAGTTCTCTGCAGTGATCCATGACAATGCCTAATTATGAACTTAAAGTATCCAAAAGGAAGATGGGGCCCCACAAGGATGATTTCCCATGGATTATGATAAAGCCACTAGGATGACAAACACCAACCAAAGATCAGATTTGGACTATAAACTGTTTAGGACAATTTTGAGGCAGCTAGCTGAGATGAACCAGCTTCACAGACTACCCTAGCCAGGACCTGAGATAAGCCATACACTTTCCTGTTATGCAGAGACTGGACAACAAATGATACAGCTACATATTTCAGGACTTGACAATTAACAAAACTTTTCTTTTCAGGATCCCCTAAAGATGCTGTTGCCCCCAAACAGCAGGAAGTAAATTTAAGAACATGGTGCCCACATTCCCAAAAGGTAGGGTGGGTGGTTTTTGGTCTTTCAGTGGGTTACGGATGATTGTCATTGTTTAGAGTAATTCCTTAAAAATATTTATTGGTTATGGTTAGAAAAAAGCTAAACCAGAGAGATTAGAATCAGGGTTCTTGTTTAAAAAAAAAAAAAAAGAAAAGAAAGAAAAAAGGAGATACAGATATGATAGGATATAAGGGTAGATTATTGAATCTACTTTTTAAAAGCAATTACTAGCTTAAAATATTTTATACTGGATTGGATTTTTTGTATATTGTATACAAATTGTATATATTGATAAAGTTGAGATTACTTTTGTTACCATACGTATATCTCTGTTTAAGGTGTTATGGTTATTATATTATTCATCTAACAATGTAATACAAATTTCTAGTCCATGGGAGTTATTCCCAACTAACTAGGATATAAAGAAATGCAAGTTAGTAGTTAGACATTACAATCAAACTCGTAGTCTTATTAGATATTTAGGATATAAAGAAATGCAAGTTAGTAATTAGACATTATAATCAAAATTATAGTATTATTAGATATGATTTCAAGATCAGATATATTTTAGATGAACAGATCTTCAAACACTTCAAAAACCTATTGAATATGGCATTTAAGATATTTTAAAAACATAGGTTCTTATTATTTTTATGACAATGGGACATCTGCTCCTGGCAGCACAAATCTACTTCAAAGAAGATTACGAACATCAAAGAAACTCTTCCATATGAGTTGACCTTCTTTGTGACAAAAGTTAGCCACTGGACAAGAAAGTGCTCTTGCTTTGACTGCTAATAATATGATATTCAAAACAGACAAGCAGGAGATACACACAAAAAGGAATTGCTGAACTTTGCCAAGACAAAGAAGGAAGGTCTTTGAGAATATTCTGTTTCATAGAGAAGTCTGTCAGACATGCTAGGCCTGTAGGTTGATTCAATGACACAGAAGAACTTTCGAGTAACTGTCCAGGCAGCCAGATGTTTCATTTCTTACATTTTTCAAAGTTGCTTGCTTGCTCATGTTATTTCCTTAATATTTTGTTCTTGGGTCTCTGAGGGATTTGAAGATGATATAGTTAATAATTATAATTTTCTAGTGACAGTTTTAGAAAAGAAATTTACTTAGAAGTTAAAGTGTATAAGTTTAAGAGACATCGAAATATAGTTTTTAGCAATACAAGTTAGATACAAAGTGGATTAGGTACAATCCTTTAGACTCACCAAAATAGGGTAAATAATGGAATATTTCTTTGAATTTGTCAATTGTTAACGAACTGAGCATTTCTCATGTAATTATTGTTTGTATATATTGTATATAATTATTGTACCTATCATATATGGTTTTCTTAGTTATAACTTTCTTTTTATCTTTTACACCAAAGAGGATATGTGTGGTGATATGTTACATATTTAATAAAACCTGGAATATCAAGAGAACAACCTACAGTCAAACTAGGCAGAGGTAGCTCCAGGAGTTCCAGGGATAACAGAGCAGTGGTAACTCACATAGCTCTGGGAGTTCTGGATCTCTGGAAGTTCTGAATTTCCAGGAGTTCTGGATCTCTGTGAGTACAAGACCAAACAGCTGGGCTTCAATGGCACACACCTTCAATCCCAGCACAGGGAAAGTTGGGAGTGGTGATCTACACCTTTAATACCATAACTCCAGAGACAGAGATCTTTCTGTGTTGCTGTGAATTCAAGGCTGACTACCAAATAGAGTAGTTCTTGCTTTTAAGCTTAACCTGGATGGGATACAGCTGGGCAGAGAGAGTATTTAAGGTAGTCATGGGAAAATAGCAACAATCAGAAGCGACCAGGGATGAAGCTGAGGAAGCTGGAAGATAGCTGGGTGAGATTTGACTGGTGTTTCCTCTCTCTGATTTTTCAGCCTTTCCAGGGCATCTGGCTCTGAGTTTCTTTCATTACAACCAGAATTCGTGCAGCAATCTCCTGCAGGGAAGTTTCAGTACTGACTTAGAAAAGATGAGCTCTTAGTTTGTGCCAGATACATAATGAGTTGCAGCCCAGAACTTGTGGATTCTACCGGAGCATCCCACCCTTCCAGGATGCAGAACTGAAGACCCTGCACTGGCCTAGGAAGCCCTGCTCCTCAGACTTCCAACAGAACAAACTGCCCACTTCTGGACTACATCTCCCCAGAGGTTATCCATTAAGACTGAACTCCCAGACTCCATGCAAGTTTTCAAGAGCCCTCAGAAGTCTATGGTTCAGGCATTTAACTCCTAATCTGGCAATGCTTTGTAATACATAAACTCTAAATCCTAAAGCTGGAGCCCTGGACATTCTAATGAAAAGGAATTAATGTAAGACAGTCTCCCCCACACCCCTCAGTCTATTCCTTTGTTAGTTTTCTTGTTGTTGTTCAAGTGAAAAGCACAACTGCACTTTTTCTAAAGTTTCTACTTTTCTCAAATTTTCCATTATGTGTTAAGCCTATCCTTTGTGACCCCAGCTAGTAATTATCATTATGAACAAGAAAATAGAGCAGATGTCTATCTGGATAATGATGCTGACTCAGTAACCTAGGGAACAGGCTTGTGGAGAAAGAAGCTGCAATGAACACCATGTATATGATCAGTAACTAGCTTGAATGGGGCAGAGCAGCAGTGAGTTCACTGAAGACACTGTCCCAGCTCCATCGGAGGTAATGAGATGTGCATATGTCTCTGTGCTCAACTGCATGTTTGCAATGTGTCCTTTAAGAAGAAATGAGATTCCTTGTTTTGCAATGCATTTGGTTTTCCTGTTTTGCCAGCAACCAATAAAACATGTCTTATTGTAAGGCCAAAACATCTCATGTACACTACTTTAGCATTCCTTACAGGATCCTAGTCTGCATGGTCAGGTATCATTCTTTCAAGAACCAGTGTCCTGTGGCAATCCCTGAGTGAATCCTTGAGTACTCTAAGCACTTCAAAGCTCACAGATGCGTAAATTAGGCAGGAAGGTGAAGGTTCAAGGAAGCCACTTTCTTCATCTCTAATCCCTGCCATCTGGTGTGACACTAACTCCAGGGAGAAGCAGGCTGGCAGGTGACAGATTCTTAAAGCATGGCTGGTCTTTAGGAATGCCACCCAATCCTTTTCAGTGTAATTGGCACCTGAATTTACATAGATTTACATAAATTATGCATCTGTTCATTTCCTCTTAGTATCTTTGCCCATTTAGTATTAAAATAATTTGCTATTTTTAAGATACCAAGTCAAGGGAGCCTTTTATTTCCTGGCTTTCTTTTTCATATTGCTGTGTTACCTGCCCTTACCACATCTCTCTCTCTCTGGATCCCACATGGCATCTGTCAATGGCAGAATCATTCATTTATTATGTGTCAGGTAAATGAGGGAAGCTACAATCTTGGCCTGTCCATTTCCACTATCGATCCAGAGTCAACATCTGGAAACTTTCTAGGGCTGAATATGGGAAACAATAAAGATAATCATGCTGCTTTCTTGCTGGTCCCAGAGGAGGCAAAACCTCCTGGCAGATAAAATGGTATGCCTGCTTCCCATAGTCCAGAAGAAGCCACCTGGCTTGGGGTACGTTCCCATCTATTGTGACAATGGTACTCCGTGCTCACTTAACCAAGTACCCACCCTGTCCTTTTCAGAGCGGGTAGAAGATAAAAAGAAAGAGACTGGGAATAAACATGAGGTTGGAATTTGCTTACTCAGCAACAGGTCCTCTCTCTAGTGCTTAGAAGTTCTGGCTGGCAGGGTTTGTGGTGATTCACAGTGCTCCGATCATTGAGGACACTTTCTTCTCTGCTATCAAAGCACTCTTAGAGAGAAGAACACACTGAAGTGTCCTCGAAGCCTCTCCTCACACTGACATGAAGCTGTTTTGTGCACTAAAATGGATTTCTTTCTTCCTTGTATTCCAGTGTTGAGATCTCTAAAGGATCCTGGACTTCAAACATACACAGCCCCATGGCTCTCTACTCCAGTGTATATTAACTCCTTGGAGAAGGTGAGCCTTCTCCTCCCCATGAGTTAAATTAAACATGGTTGGAGTGGATCTCAGCAATGGAAACCTAGGTGTTTGAAAGCATCCCCAGATGTTCATGAGCGCTAGAGTTGAGAATGCTGAAGCCTTGCTGGATTTCCCATTGAAGGAAATCTCATTCAGGAAGATGTAAACTTCTGGGAAGTCAAGCTTGGGGTCTCTTTCCACTTTCAATATGCTGACCATTGTCTTTTCTCTGTAGAAGTGATTCAAATATTTTCAAGGAATTAAACAAAGAAAAGAAAACCACAAAGAAGTTCACCCGGGGTTAAAATTAGAGACATATTTGTCTGGCTTTAGGGTGGTGCCATCTGGAGTTAGATAGAGAATGGAATCTTTTTGAGTATACAACCCTGGCCTTACTCTATTCTTCTCCATTGCTCCAGCCAGACCCCGGTTCTCAATTCAGGGTCAAGAAGTCAGAGTTGGTTTGTTAGAATTTTAAGTGGGAGCTCCTTAGTCTAAATCTTCCAAATAATCCAAATTTTAACCTTCCCCACACTCCAGAGAACTCTTCAGACACTCTAACAGGAATAATAGATGATCCTTAGTCTAAAAGCCAACATTGATTTTACTGACTAGCTCTTTAGCTAAACTTTCTATATTCCCATGACTGAACTTCCTAAAGTTTATGTTCAACCAAAACAGTGTATTCTGATGAAATGTAGCCAAGAAGTCATGGGTGACCATGCTTAAGCACTCTGTGCCACTCAATGACAAATTATTTGTTACCTGTATTACATTATATGGCTTCCTTTACATTATACATCCCATGCATGAGCCTCTCTGCCTTCTCACTGATTGTTAAAAGTGAACTAGACAATGCTATGCACACCTTATTCCGTCTCATTTTCACAAAGGTAGATCTTTGACTAGTGAAAATTTCCCAGGTGATTCAGAAAGCATCAGCCCCAGGGGATAGGGTGGGGCTCAGGCAACGAAGTGCTTTCTCTAGAAGTAAAACCCGAGTTTAGATCTCCAGCATCTAAGCAAAGACTGTTTGAATCAGTGGACACTCTGAATCCCAGCACTGAGAAGGTAGAGACAGGAAGTTCTCTGGAGTTTGCTGGCCTGCCAGTTTATCTGAACCACTGAGCTCCAGGTTCAGTGGCCGACCCTGCATCAAAAGGTGACATGAAGAACAATTGAGGATAAGCAATGTCAACAGCTGGTCTCTATATGCATACACACACACATAAACACAGACACACACACACACACACACATACACACACAAACACACACACACACAAACACAAACACACACACAAACACACACATACACAGACACACACAAACACACACATACACACACACAAACACACACATACACACACACAAACACACACATACACAGACACAAACACACACACACACAAACACACACACATACACAAACATGCACACATACACTCACACAAACACATACACATACACACACAAAAACACACACATACACACACATACACACACACACATACATGCACACACACAACACACACAAACATGCACACATACACACACAAACACATACACAAACACACACATACACATATACATACACAAACACACACATACACATATACATACACACACACAAACACATACATACACACAAAAACACACACATACACACATACACATACATACATACACAAGCACACACACATACACACAAACACATACACATACACACACAAGCACACACACATACACACATATACATACATGCACACATACACACAAACATACACAAACACACAAACACATATACACATACACACACACAAAAACACACATACACACACAAAAACACACACATACACACATACACATACATACATACACAAGCACACACATACAAACACACACACACATACACACAAACACATACACATACACACACACAAACACACACACATACACACATATACATACATACACACATACACACAAACATACACAAACACACACAAACACATATACACATACACACACACAAAAACACACACATACACAAACACACACATGCACACATACATGCACACACACATACACACAAACACACACATACACAAACACACACACACAAGCACACACACATGCATACACACACATACACAAACATACACACAAACACACACACACACACACCAGTAGCACCATCACCAGGATTTAGGCTCATGTTGGTCACATGGACTTTCCCACAAAGTCTTCTCTGAAAAAGGAAGAGGAGGTGGCTCAAATAGGCCGATCTTCCCTGTTCCAGAATGACCTGGGTATCTTCCTATTTGAGAAGGCAATCTGAATCCCTGCCTATAAGAATCCCCCTTTCACAGCATTAGGAAAGTCATTTCTCAAACTCCACAGGTTTCTGGGACTGCCCTGGGCTAGACACAGCCCTGCTGAAGAGCTTAAGTACATGTTTTTCAGAAAGAATGTTTCTTAGCTAAAACCTACTGTTTGGAATTTCCACATTTATGGTTTTGCCTAACTTCCAAATCTAAATGGAGTTAAATAATTTATCTTATAGGACTTGGTAGACAGAGCAACCAACTCTTTGTTGTTTTTAGTTTTGTTTGCTGGTGTATTATTAGTAGTATATACAAAATCACTATGAACAGATTATCTTTCAAGTAATAATCTTTCCATGAATATGAAACATTTGTACTGTAGCCAACATTTGTCACTAATGTCAGGGGAATAAAGTCATTTAATTTTCAATGGAAGATACTCTTCCAACAAGATCCACAAGAGTATTCCTTTCGATTTTTTTTTTCCCTAAGAAATTTAAAATTGTGTATCCTAGTGGAGATCTTTGAACGGAGGAAGATCAGCTCTGCAGCGTGTTGGCTGAATATGTGGAAGCCCTCATCTCTTGGGCGAGGGTGGCTGGTCTGGTCCCTCTAGCTGAGAATGTGAGGATCAGCACTGGCCCATCAGTTCCGGGGATGCCTGCACAGTACGATTCCCAAGGACCACCAAGGAAGCTAATGCAAAATGAGGTTAAATCACTTGGCCCTGTTCTCACAACAAGAAAGGGATGAATCAACCCCAGGCCATCTTTTCCATTCTCTGTTCTCCCTCGGATGCACCCCGTTGCTTTAAATGAATCCCCCATGAAAGAATTTTGCTCCCGGGCCCATTGACCCATGAACTGAGTTTCAGACCCAGCACGAAGTTCTGAGAGAAGGAGATAACCTCAGAGACAGGACAGCAGGCCTGCCTTTTGGCCTTTCCTGAGCTCAAAGCCCTAAGATACAGAGACAAAACCCCTATCAGTACTAAGTGTATCTCACCTCCTCCAGCAGCCCTAAGGGACCAGGAACTTCTGACTTATATCCCCAACACTCCTGCAAGACAAATATGTGCTAATCGGTTCCCAGACCACAAGACTTCCTGTTTCCCCTGGGATTTTTATCACAGCTGCTGATCCCCTGCTTAGGGTTAAGTTTATATTCCCTGAATAAGTAGGGATGATACCACAGTTTTATTTTTCCTCTCACATCTAAAGCAATTCAGAGATGTCTCCATTAGTCTGTTTACAGAATCCAAGAGACCTACACAAAATAGCATGTTGTTCCAAATTTGGTGTGGGGATTAAGCTGATCTGTGGGGCAACAGAAGTCCTCTGAGAAGAACGTAAACCATTTGTTCAAATTAAACATCAGGACCAATACCTCCAAAAGCCAACACCAACTTCTATAATCTTTACTATGTTTGTACTAAAAATCAAATATTCTGAGAAGTGAAGTGGTCCTCGGTAAAAAGGCCTTGTGGGAACATTAATCTGAAGTCTCCTGGAAGCCACCTTCTACTGATCATTATGGTCTTTACACCAAAGCAGCATTTTTCCAGACTAACCATCTGTCTGGAAGAATCACTGTGGGAAGACCCAGAATTAGGTTGTCTCATTGCCAACATTTACAGAGAACGAGAAGATGCTTTTTATCACTGGAACTTCCTAGAGAAAATGCATTGAGAATCTTTTCTTTGATTTTCATTTGAAGATGAAGGAAGTAGATCAGCTGACATGTAGGGTTCCTTCTCACTCTGGTAAATTATGTACTATGTCAACAGCTCTAAGGATAGCTGTAACTAAACATCATGAGTTAGCATCCAACAGAGTACAAAGCCTTTAGGACAGCCCAGAGACAGAGAAGAGAGGAGAGGAACATTGGAGTTATTTGCAAAACAATGCTTCTTTTTTTTGGGAGGGGGAAGGGGTGGCATGTAGATTTGAGATGATGGGGAACCTACGCATATCCACCTAGGAGATCATGTACAGCGGTCAGCACATGTTATTACACAATGGAAAAAGAAACGCGGTGGGCATGAGCACATTTGGGCATGCTCAGTTCAGTATTGTAATGAGTTCGGTTTACTCCACCATAGCCTCTAAAACAGCAGTTCTCAACCTATGGGTTGAGACCCTTTAGCAAGTTTCTAACTCCAAAAACTAAAATACAATTACAATTCATAACAGTAGCAAAATGACAGTTATGCAGCAGCAATGACAATGATTTTATGACTGGGGGTCAACACAACTCGAGGAACTGTATTGAAGTGTCATAGCCTGAGGGTTGAAAACCGCTGCAGTACAGAATGAGTTAAAATGCCTTGGTAGCTCTGGCTGGTTCCTTTTAAGTTTCTCTAGTTTTAGCTGAAACGGAAAGAATGAACAACTGATGTGCATTAACAATCTTATTGACTGGTTTGGTTTGGTTACTATTTTCCTCTGTCTTTCTTTTTTAAGAAACAGGTTCTTACTAAGGATCCTCCTGCTAACTATAACCCACTGTTTACAGAATGGGTCTGAAACTCATCATTTTGCTGTCTCAGCCTCCCAAGTGCTGATATTAAAACATGCACTACCAGGTACATTGATACAAAGACAGTCTTTAAACGACCAATAGCCTTTCTAGGAGGTTGTTTTTGTTCTGGTTTAGGGGTGGTGGTGTTTGGTTTGGTTTGGTTTTGAAGACAGGGTTCTTCTGAGTAGTCCTGGCTGTCCTGGAACCCATTGTAGACCAAGCTGGCCTTGAACTCAGAAATCAGCCTGCCTCTGCCTCCCCAGTGCTGGAACTGTCCATCACACAGAAAAAGAAAGAAATTAAACCCTCAAAGACCCAAGGAAAACTGCTTCTCCGCTTCCATTCCACGGAGATAGACTGTAGGGAGCTGCGTACAGCCACACCTTAAGATGGCATTGGCCTTGAGCGCTCTCCCTGGTAAACAACTCCATATTTGGCTAAGGCCAAGGATCTGGCTTGCTTCTGCGTATCTAAGCCTATCGGTGATGCCCACGTGGCTATCTTGGATTGGAAGCCCTGAGGGTATTTTGCTAAGAGCAGGCTTCCCCCCGGGGGTCGTTCGTGAGCGAGTGAGTGAAAGATAAGAAGATAATAAAAGGCCCAAATAAACTGCAGAGAGAAGGATCCAGTGTTGTGTCTTCCTTGCTGGCTGAGGTTGCCACAATAGACTTGCAGATAGTGAATAAAAATGGACTATGACCACATGGTGATAAGCTGAGCTAAGGGCACCTCATGTGGCCTGTTTACTTGGATTCTTCTTTGCCTGGATAGGTTCCCACTGGAATAAAAGTTTTATCACCAACTTCAGGCAAAGTAGGTCAGAGAATTTCTTTAGGGCTATATGTCATGAGAAAAAAGAGAGGTCACAGTGACCTTACTTTTTGCATTGTTATCAGATGCCAAGATAGCATATTTGGGGGTCTTGTGCTGAGCCCCAATAATTAATTTCCCTTTCCTATCTTCTTTTCATTTCTTTTCCCTAAGTTTACTCACTTGCCCCAGAAGTCAAGTTTAAATGAAAACTGTCTGGTCACTCTAAGTTTTTCCATCAAAATCATTTTCTCTATGTATGTCATAGCTTTGGAAAAGTAACTGAGAGAAAGCTAGCTTACACATACATACATACATACATACATACATACATACATACATGCACATATACATATACAGTCATATTTCACTATCCACAGAGCATTGATTCTTGGACCACTCAGAAATGCCAAAGGATAAATTTTCAAGTTATTTCTATAAGATGGAATTCCTTTGCTATGATCCATACGTACCTCCTCATACATTTCATATATGTTATAGCAGATATATGATATATGTTACTTATATCACCTAACACAATATGAAAATCATGTGAATAGTGCTCACACTGGGTTATATAAGAAACAAGGCAAATGTCTGCACATGTTCTGTACAAATGCAACACACACACACACACACACACACACACACACACACACGCACATGCACACGCACACGCGCGCGCACACACACACACACACACACACGCACACACACACACACACACACACATACACACATACCACACACACACACCACACACCACACCATACTATGCCCAGTGGTGAAGATCAAACCCAGGCCTTTATTCTTGTTATATCAACAAGGTCATTGACTGAGCAACATCTGCATGTTCATCCACGGGTATTGAAAATATAGTATAGTCCATGGAGCCTCGAGGGTCAGAAGTACTTCCTGCATTTGCCCTCAGTATATCTCCCCACTATGTCTCTTCCCCCACTTTTCTGGAAATGCAAAGCTATAACTTATTTAAATCTACTGTTAGGGGGCCTCTCTGCAAGATGGCCCAGCCTCTAGAATGCATACTGCTGTTCCAGAGGACCTGAGTTTCATTCTCAGAACCCTCATCAGGCAGCTTACAACTACTCATAACACTAACTATAAAGGATCTTACACGTTCTTCCGTCCTCTGTAGATACCCAGCCACAATGACACACACTTCCACAGTCATACACATAAAAAAATAATAAATGTTTAAAAGCAAAACCCTGCAGTCAGTATGAAAACATTCCAGTAGAGTAGACTAAGGACATAGAGAATGGAAGTTATCTATTGGAACCATAATGGTAAAGGGGCTTCTGTTTGCCAAGAATGGTCTTCCTATATCAGGTCAAGGGCATTGTAGTGAATGGGTGGATGGCAGGGAGTATCACCAGATGCCAAGAGGTTTAAGAGGTCATTGGAAGACTAATAAGCTAGCAGCAAGCTCGCTGAGGCTCTGAAATCAGGGAGCATAAAAACACCTGAGAGCCACAGAAAGTTTAATTATGCTCCAGGAAGTAAATGAACTGCATGAATGGGCGTTTTTGTAAATGGGGAAATCATAAGAGTGGGCATGAATCTGAGAGGATTGATAACTGAGTTTGATGGGGTGCAGGATGTAAAATTATATATATATGAATATATATACATATATATATATATATCACCTGAGAAAGGATAAAAGGAAACAAAAGAATGTCATGAAAGTGACAAGAAGGTGAACATAGCCAGAGAGGAGGTGGGAGCGTTGAGCCTGAGTGTGATTTCTAGCAGACCTCTAATAAATGCCTGCATGAAACCATGCACATCCATTCCTGAAGCCTCCAGGTGGCCTCCAAGCTTATGAGAAAAGATCTGGAAGGCAGTGACCTGCTATCCACATTGAGCAGGTGTTAGCTATTCCAGCTTTTTAAATGGGCTGTTACTGGGCCATTAGAGTCTCACCAGTAGTGGGATATGGAATGATTTGTAGCAGAATAACTCCCACCTTAAATATAAGGTGCTCATTTGCAAATCTCTTCTCTCTACTTTCTAAGCTCATGTTATAGTTATACGATCTACTAGACAACTGATCAGTGCTTCTTGTTAATTGATTCACTGAACAGCTTCCCTACCAGTCTTCCAGAGTTCTGCAACCTTGGTAAATATTTTTGCATCCACCTCCCAGGCTGAGTGAAAGTTGCTTTTGATTCTGCCAATGCACTGTGTCATCCCTGAAGAACCAGAAGGTGAGCATCCTGGACACTGGTGGTAGCACATGCTAGGAGAACTGAGACTGCCCCATTACTCAGTGAAGCTCTGAAACCATCTATCTCCCCAGAGCAATGACAGTCACAGAGGGGTCTGGTGACCCACATTGGTACTGTACATCTACACTCCACTTTGCCCCACTCTGACCTCCGAGAGATGAGTGCACCCCGTCCCTCTAGATTGCTTGTCCTCTGGCTTCCATTAGGTAGAGGAATTGGCAGGAGATCAGAAATTGAGAGTAGTGAGCATTTCTGGAAGTGAGTTTCCTCCCACGCCAGCCTCCTTCCTTCCTCTGCTCCAAGCCAACTGACTAATCCTGGGTAGAAGGCTACTCCTGTCCGGTAATACCTCTCTCTGCCAAGAGTTCCAGCATGTTTCTGAAAACCACTTCCTTAAGCCTTTTTTGAGACAAGCAGAAACTGATGCCTTTTCCTGGTGGTTCTGGGCTCTTTCATCCCTTGAGTATCACTTTAGCATCAGCCAACATCTTTTCAAGTATCCTCTTTAGTTGAATGGTTGTAGGGGAGTCGATTTTGTTTGTTTGTTGTTTAAGGTGCTGGGAGTGGAACCCAGGTCCTCATACAAGCTAGGTAAGTTCTTGACCATTGAGTTATGCTGCCTCTTTCTGCCCTTTAGTTGATTTTTTAAACATGCTATTAATATCTACTTTTTACTAGGGCCTTGGCGCACATGCGTGTGCAAACACACACACACACATACACACTTCTTCATTCAGGGCTAGTATTTCATATCGATCTCAACTTTCTAAAACACAGCTATATTCTGACATGTTTATTCACATTGAAGAGCGATTTTAGATTGGGTTGTAATTAAGAGTGCTTTTAGATTGCAAAGAAGTGGTTCTCGGTTCCACTTCCAGCAATATGAAGATCCCTGAGGGCCTACTTCCTAGTGAAACAATCATAACTGATGAAAATCATTTTCAGAGTATCTAGAAATTGTCCCTAGAGTCCACTGAAAGTACAGAAACATCTATTCAAAACAATCTGGTAGCACATTGTAATAATAGTGAGCATATCGCACTTAAATCATGACCAGCTAGCACCTCCATTGCTGGGCAACTTGATGGATTCTCAGCTCCTCCATTCCTAAACAACTTGGTGGATTTTCAGCTCTGGTTGGGGGGTCTAGATAAAAGATGTGACTTCCTCATTCTCTACTTCTTGGTTAAGGGATGCAACGTTTCACCAAAAGGAAATACAGCAATATGTTTCTCCTCTCAGTTCTAGGTTGAAAACATAATTCCTGGTAGGAGAGGTCAAGTGTAGGAAAGTTTCCTTTCTCTATCCAGAGGGCAGAGCTTGATACATCAAGTACAGTGGCCCCAAATTATCATACCTAAGCTAGCTTCCAGGGCAAATATTTCACAGGAGAGGAAGTATGCCAATATCAGAGGCACCTGTTCCCCTCTCAGCATCCAGAGTAGTCCAAGGAGCTAAAATATTCATAAGAGCAGAATGCTCTGAAATTCTCTACCAAAAAACTTACTTTATTGTAAACAAGAATTGCTTTTTAAAACATGGGTATTTTGTCAGTAAATATTAAAGGAAGCTAGTAGCTATCAGAGAAAGCCAGGGAAGAGAGAGCTAAGAGACACACCCCTCCTGTCAAAAAGTAGACAGACTTTCTCTGTCTTGCCAGTCAGCTCTGCCCTGCCAGCCAGCTTCTAAATAACCAACACTGAGACTTATTAACAGTTATAAATAATCTGCAGATAGCTTAGGCTTGTTGTTAACTAGCTTTTGCAACTTAAATAAGCCCATATTTTTTATCTACACTCTACTATGTGACAGTACATTTTTTTTTTAGCACAGCATGTTCATTTCCTGCTTTGTCCGCATCTCCCTGAAACCCTGACCTTCTTCATCCCCAAACTCTCTTTCTCACTGTCACAAGTCCCGCCTAACCTCCTCCTGCCTAGCTATTGGCCATTAGCTCTTTATTAAACCAATGGGAACAACACATATTCACAATGTACGAGAAGATTGTTCCACAACAAGAAAGAATATCAGACTGACCTCAAAAATTACTCAAAAGAAACCTTTTTTATTTAAATGTTGTGGCTTTTGTATCATGCATCTCAATCCCTTCCACCTTCTGGTTCCTTTACAAACCTTCCCCCTCCAAAAAAACAATGTAAGAGGGAAAAAGAAAAAGAAAAATCTCATCGTGGAAGCTGTAGTGTGATATCATGAGTCGAACAGTAAACTCTTTAGTCCATACATGTAAGTGTTCATTGCAAACAGTCACTGGTCTGGTTTGAGGCCTCTGTTTCTGCTACAACATCCATACTGGGCCCTCACCGAGACTCCTCTTGGAATCCTGTTGTTTCCCTGTCTCCTAGAGATCCTGAAGCTTTGGGATGCTCTAGCAGATCATAAATGGTATGGATGTCTTGGTGGGTCAACTTGTAGCCCTGGTTCTGCGCCTGGGTAGTTGCAGGGTTGGTCAGCCTGCCAGCTCTCCCCCATCCTCAGCACCGGAATGACTTTTCCAGCATCGCCTCACCTAGTTCACACTATACAGCAAGAAGCAAGATCACCCACACCTACACCATCAGGACCAGCTCTAGTGCATTGCCCAGGATAGATGCAGGGTCACTCCCCCAAGGGCGGCTGCTGATGAGGGGCAGGTACAGCTCTCCCACCTGTCACAGGGGAGTCTCTCTTTCTCCCTCCCCTCCCCCCCACCTGGCAGACAAGGGACAGGACTAGCTCTTCCACTCTCAATGCCTTTAAGGTTGTCCCAGGCAGGCATGTGTGTCCCACGCAGTTGTAATGGCTTGAAACTGACTTTTAATAGGGCTAGGTTTGTAGTTGACTGGGTGGAGAAAATCAATGGCCTCCAACCTGAATTTAAGTGAGTCGGAAGGGAAAAGAAACTCCGTCCTAAGCACTGTCAAAACGATGGAGGAAAACGGTGACCTTAACAGCACAGTTGAACACTAAAGAGGGCAGAGAACTAGGGGAAAGAGAGAATCACGATAAAATAACAGACGTAAAGACGTAAATCTACTTATACCATTATGATACATTAAGGGTTATTGGATGGCCAAATGGGCTAAGACACCAGATTCAAACTGTACATCCCAACAATAATGGATGAGATGATGGAATAATAGGGACCGTCAAGCTCTATACAAAAGAAATAAGATTACTTGTAGTACAGAGATTGAAAAAGATATAGCATGAACACTAACCCTAAGAAGTCTGGAACAGAGCCAGGTTGTGCTGGCACATGCCTTTAATTTCAGCACTCAAGAGGCATAGGCAGACAGATCTCTGTGAGTTTGAGGCCAGCCTGGTCTACAAAGTGAGTTTCAAGACATCAGGGATACGCAGAGAAACCCTGTCTCAAAAAAAAAAAAAGAAAGAAAGAAAGAAAGAAAAAAAAAAAAGGAAGGAAGGAAGGAAGGGATGAAGGAACCTAGAACAAGATATGTTATATGCTTGTAATCCAGAGTTTGGAAGGCTAAGACCAGATCTCAAGTTCAAGGCCACCTGGTCTATATATTCTGACTCTGCTTCAAAATAATAAAAAGGAGATGCATGTTTGCCAATGGAGACTTGATTGCTTTGAGCAATGAGCAGAGCACCCACACAGAATAGGCAAGGAAAGAGAAAACAATATTAGAAAACAGCAAGACATCAATAGAACAATTCACAGCGACAGATAAAACTCTCAAATGTACACGAACATTCCCTAGCCTAGACTACAGGCAGAAGCATGAAATATTTTAAGCTGCTTTTTGAGATGGGTGTCACTATGCAGCTCTGACAATAAATTTATAGCGATGAATGCCCACCTTAGAAAAAGAAAGCTCTCAAATAATAACCATCCTGAATCCTCAAGACAGGAGAAAAAATAGAACAGTAAGCCAGAAGTATGCAGAAGACAACAATGAAAATTCCAGCAGAAACTCAGAAAATGCACTAATTTAAAAGAAAAATAAAAGTGAAGTGCTGAGCATGGTGGCATGCCCTTTAATACCTGCACTAGGGAGGCAGAGGCAGGTGGATCACTGTGAGTTCAGGCCAAATTATTCTAAATAGTAAAACCCTACATTAAAAGGAGGCAGGAAGAGGAAGAGGAGGAAGAGGAGGAGGAAGAGGAGGAGGAGGAAGAGGAGGAGGAGGAAGAGGAGGAGGAGGAAGAGGAGGAGGAGGAAGAGGAGGAGGAAGAGGAGGAGGAGGAAGAGAAGGAGGAGGAAGAGGAGGAGGAGGAAGAGGAGGAGGAGGAAGAGAAGGAGGAGGAAGAGGAGGAGGAGGAAGAGGAAGAGGAGGAAGAGAAGGAGGAGGAAGAGGAGGAGGAGGAAGAAGAAGAAGAAGAAGAAGAAGAAGAAGAAGAAGAAGAAGAAACATTAAAATGAAACAAAAGTTGGCTCTTGAGGCTGGAGAGATGGCTCAGCCACCCTTGAAGACAATAGCGTCAAAATGCACCCAAACTGTGTGTTTGACTGTTACAAAGGCAGCAAAGTCCCCTGCCGCTTCAGAAGGTCAGACTCACATGTGTGTCTCACTTTTGCCGCTAGCACCTCTCTCCTATTCCTCAAGCTTAAATCTACACTAAAATCTTTCTCATTAGCTCCAATTTGCTTCACAATGATTTACCCTGAAATTCTTTTCTGTAGCTAGGTCAAATGTCTGAATGGCAGTCTCTGAAAAGGGGACTCAAGCTGCTGGCAGCACACAACAGAGCTGAGGAGTGTGTGTGTGTGTGTGTGTGTGTGTGTGTGTGTGTGTGTGTTTGTGTATGTGTGTATGTGTCTACTGTGTGTGTCTATGTCTGGTGTGTGTTTGTGTGTGTGTGTTTGTGTGTATGTGTCTACTGTGTGTGTCTGTGTCTGGTGTGTGTGTATATGTGTCTACTGTGTGTGTCTGTCTGGTGTGTGTATGAGTGTGTGTGTGTGTGTGTGTGTGTATTCTATTACCACTGACAGGAATAAAACAAAAATTCTAGTTGAAATCAGGAACTCGAGGTAAAATTCCCAGATGCAGAAAATGCTCTATCACAACACTCCACAGAGAGAATTTGGAGCTGTTCAGCAAATCTAAGTGGGCAAAAGGATAAAGATACTTATAGGCTCAGATGACCTTCGTTTGACCTCTCTACCTTGCCCTCCACCAAGCACATAAGCCTTTATTAGGTTCCCAAGTCATCACATCCCCCCATATTTACCATACATTTATTTCCCAATGGATTTGAGCAAACCTTGCAGAGGAGTTGTAGTGTTTTCTGTTGTAAAGAGCTGATGCCACAGTTCAGAGTACAAAGGTAAGAAGGCGTTTGGTGGTTTTACCCACAAACTGCACACTTACAGACTGTGCTATCAGAGACCGAACCAGGAAATATGCTCCTACGAATACTTTTGGTTTACATTTAGTCATAGTAACAGTGCCCCCAGGGCAAATGCGGCCAGTCTAAATGGTTTACTCTAAATTCTAAAGTTAAACTCGATTCCTATTTCTGTTATGCCTCTAGGGTAGGTGGTCAGTGTTCTGAATCCAAGGGCTGTTTTAAGGGGAGAAAAGTTAAACGGAGATGGAAAATGTCCACTGAAGAGTCTAAATAGGTCCAGGAAGTGTGGTAAAAAAAAAAAAAAAAAAAACATGGATATTAATTAGGCCAGTTCAAACCATAACCCCCTCTATTAAAAACATATATTTTTTTCAAGCTCTCAAAAAACATAAAGTGGGTTGTTCTTCCCAGACTCTTACAAATTTCAGCGCTCTGTGCATTTCTCACTCCTGTTTTTCAGATTGCAAATTATAGAGCAATTGCATGTGGAATACTTCCTAATCTGATATTCCCAAGCAAAAAAAAAAAATACCAAAACAACAACAAAATCGGGTTAGAAACTACCTTGGCAAAAGGCGAAGTCCACCCCCTTCCCCAAGGGCTCGGTAGGGACTGGCTTTGTCATTTCCTTCCGACACACCTGGAAAGAGAATTTTCAGGCCTGAATCTTTAACCAGACAGAGAAATCTTCTCTCAATCTTGTCAGCTTGGTTTCACACTTAGTGCCTTTTCTTCACTTCCCTATTCATGTCCCTGTGCGTTCCCTAAAGTAATTTATCTACAAGACAGACTTCCTTTAGATGGGGGGGGGGAAGAAGCAGATATTGAGTTACATAAAAAAACCTTTCAAGAGTTAGGAAATGTCTTTGGAGCCCTGGCTCTTCATATTGGACTCTATGGTGGCAACACTAATTGGGTTGTATGTCAAGAACCTCAGGACAGCGTTATCTAGAAATTGCCTTCTGTGTGTAAGGACAACCTAGATTCAATTTTTTTTTCACTACTTTTATTCTCAAAAGGACAAATAGTTGTATTTTTTTTTTAAAATATGTCAGCATGGCACTGAACATCCAATGTAAAGCATAAACTTTCAATATCTAGAGGAATTATTTTTTTGCAAGAATATTCAACACAGAGAGAGACAGAGAGACAGAGATAGCACTGTGACTTCACCCCAGAAGTTTGGACATGCCAAGCATGAACTACAATTCTAATTTAGTTTTTTTTTTTTTTAACATTATTTATTTATTTGCATTGGTGTTTGCCTGGAACTGGAACTACAGACAGTTGTTAGCTGCCATGTGGGTGCTGGGAATCGAACCCGGGTCCTCTGGAAGAGCAGAGGGTGCTCTTAACCGCTGAGCCATCTCTCCAGCCCCTCTTGCCTAAAGAGAGTCACCTGTGGTCTGGGAGGAGACTTAACTCCTGGTAAATTAGACCTTGTTCTAATTTAGTTTTTAAAACAAGGTCTCCCTGTGTAAATCAGTGCCAGGAGCCAGAAGGCTATCATCCCCATTGTTTTAATCTAAGCCATGAATTTGGGCAGTTTCCTTTTACCAGGAGTTAAGTCTCCTCCCAGACCACAGGTGACTCTCTTTAGGCAATTGACTGATAATAGGTAGGTTTTCTTTTTTTTCTTTTTTCCTTTTCAAATGCTTTTAATGTTTTCAGACAGTGAGAGCCTGTTGCAATGGCCAGAGGCTGTGCTGGTGGCTGAGAGCATCCCCTGCCTGCCCACAACTCCCTTCTTCCAGGAAATTCGTGAAAGGGGCCATGCCTGCCTTTAGGCCCCATCTTGTGTGGTAGAATGTTATATCCATGGTATCCTGCTCCTTCTCCCCCGCAAAGTCTCCCTCAAGCCCAGGAGAAGAGGTTTTTGCAGGTCCCTAGGAACTGATGACATGCCCAGACCAAGTTTCATGCTTGGTGCCCGGTGCCAGGTGAGTGATGACCACCTCTACAGCCTGCAGTTTCTCATTCTTGGGCGGGATAGAGCACATCTTATAGGTGACCTCGTTGCCTTCCACTGGAACATACTCCCCTTCCACATCAGAGATGTGCAGGAAGATGTCAGGGCCACCATCAGCTGGGGTGATGAAGCCATGGCCCTTGGATCGGCAGAAGCATTTACAGACTCCTTTATAGACAGGGCCTTGTGAAGCCCGCACCATCGCTGAGAAGGTCCTTGTCCTGCGACTGGGCAGTGGGCTAGGGACCACGTTGCCTCGAAGTGGGGATGGAGAGTGATCCCGGGCCCGAGGAGTGTCCAATAGCCCGACAGAAGTCTGATGCGTGGGGGGGGGGGGCTGTGGCAGCAGCGGGGGAGGCTCAGATGACATGGCTGACCTGGGAACACAGTTGACTCCTCAATAGGTAGGTTTTCATAGTAACTACCCTGTTTAGCAAAACTCCCTTTTGACTGTGGAATTTCCCCACCCTTGAATCCCTTTTTAACTGCTGGCCAAATAACAAAGTCGAAACTTGATCAGAAAGATTTGTCTTACTCTCATTTCCTTCATGTTTCTTCCCCCCCCCCATTTGTTTTGCCACCCCCCACTCTCAGCGATTAAGAGCACTGACTGCTCTTCCGGAGGACCTGACTTCGATCCCCAGCATCCACATGGCAGCTAACAACTGTCTGTAGTTCCAAGATCTGACACCCTTACAGTTATACGTGCAGGCAAAACACCAATTCACATAAAATAAAAATAAATATTTAAAAATTAAAAAAAACTTATGTTAAAAAAGAAAGAAAAACTCCCGCTGGCCACTTCCTGGAGCAAATCAGAGCAGATTTAATCTCCTAGATAGCCCTACCTGGTCTCCAACTCACAATCCTGCCTCAGTTTTTCAGGTGCTGAGATTATAGGCACTGATTGCCACAGCCAGTATCACATTTAAAATGTGACACTTTCCCAACTCTTGAAAGAACAATGATGGTTTTTGTTTGTTTGTTTGTTTTTAGTAGATAGGTTATAAATATCAGTTAGTTTTCTCAGTGCACTGCCTGCACTGCACCATACTGGTACTTTATACAGACCTGAGTGAGTCCCATCAAAATATGCATTTTCTGTTTTGTTTTTTTATACACTAGAACATAAATTTATGAACATTTTCCTGAAATACAACTATCATAGATGATAAGCTTTGATTTCATTTGTTAGATGTATCTAACATGGTCAAATAAATACAAAGTACATTGGTCAAAATATGCATTTCTTTAAGGCACTAGTTATTTTAATTGTTTATTCATATGATTAAACATTCATAATGTTTGAGAATTTTGTTTATCCTGCATACCATACCTCTTCTCTTGTGTTCTAAACAACATGATTCTCTCTCTCTCTCTCTCTCTCTCTCTCTCTCCAACAAGAATTCAGATTTTAGTTGTAACCTTGCTCCTTTCCATAAAGCAAAAGAAAGTCTTGCCATGAATGCAATTGCATTTACATGTGGTACATCAACATCTCAAAAAATGAATCAAAAAATAAACCTTATATAGTTCCAAAGCACCTGGATCAGCTGGATGGTGCCAGGAGACTAAAGGCAGACAATATATCCAGGATTACACAGTGTGCTGTGTATTGGTGCTGAAGGTAGAAAGACCACGTGGATCACTGAAACTGAGTCAGAAGGAGAAGTCTGTATTAGTCAAAACAAAAAGACATTCCAACCGGGATGTACATGTCTTATATTAACTTAATGTCATAATGAGACATAGCGCAGTATCAGGTCCAGTTGTAAAGCATCACAAGCCACATGGGTGGTTCTTTCTACTTATAAAACTATATATCTATTCATCTATTGATCAACTATTGAAGAAGTGGTTGGGCTTTTTAAAACTTTCTATTTTATTGATTCTTTGTGTCTTTCACATTATGCATCTGATCCCAACCATTCCCTGTCCCCTTGCATCCAAATCCTGCCCCTCCAACCTACCCCACTAAAATAAAACAAAATAACATTTAAGATTTAAAAAAGGAAGGGAAAATTTCATCATGGAAGCTGCAGTGTGACACAGTAAACCCTTTATCCACATATCTTTACATGCAGACATTCATCTTGTTTGGTTCAAGGCCTGGTTCTCTGTTACAGTATCAACAATGGCCCTCACTGGGACTCTTCTTGGCCATCCTATTTCTTCTACCCTTCATCGTGGAGTTCCCGTATCCCGGCTCCTCAGGACTTCCCCCACCCGACCTGTGCTCCAGCAGATCACAGATGGTGTGGATGTTGGGGTGAGCCAATACCCCTGGTTCTGGGCCTGAGTAGTTGCAGGGTTGGTCAGCCCAACAGCTCTCCCCAGTCTGCATTACCAGGATGAGTTCTCCAGCAGTGCCCTGGCTAGTTCACCCTTTGCAGGGATGAGCAAAAGATGGGGTCAGATCTCTCACTTTCAATCCTCAGGGTCGGTTCTACTGTTACCCAGTGAAAGTGTAGGGACTGCTGTCCCATGTGCTGCAGTTGATGAGGGGTAGTAACAGCTCTCCTGCTCTTGTGACCTCAGGGCCAGCTCTCCCACTGCGGGATGGAGGTGCCACAAAACAAATGAGTAATGGGGACAGCTCTCCCTTGCTCACAGCTTTGGGGTTGGCTCACCCACACCTCAGCCAATAGGGCTTGTTCTATTGCCCTGCCCAGGCAAGGAGGTATAGGGCCTGCTCTGTGTTGCAGCTGGGTGGGGTGAGGGCAAAAGCAGCTCTCCCACTTTTATGACCTCAGGGCCAGTTCTCCCACCTACCTCAGGTGTTGATGGGGGGCATCTCTCCCCCACCTATGCCACCATATGGCAGATAGGAACAGGAACAGATTTCCCATGCTCAGGTTCCCAGGGCCGGCTCACCTGTGCTCTCATCAACTGGGTCAGATCTGCTGTGCTGCCCAGACACGGTATTGAGCCTACTTTGGGTTTTGGGTTTGTTTGTTTGTTTAAGATGGGGCCTTACTATTTAGCTTTAAACTTGATCAACTCCCAGTTGCTGGGACTGTAGGTGTGACAAGTTTTGTCTACCTCATATATGCTGGGAGATTTTCATGCAGAAAAAATCAACTAAGGTTACTTTGAGGCAGGCAATTACAGTAACAATAATTCAAGATGGCATCAGTTATTTCAAGATGAGTCTACAAAAGTGGTATTGAGATATGTAGATAACTTCATCACGGTAAAAACTTGCTGCCGAGAGGTATGTTTTAAGTGAGGTTTATTTTGTTAGAATCACTTATAAAATAGAGGTTTTAGCAACGCGCCAAGCTGTTGTGCTCTCTTGTCGACTCGCAGCCTCGCCGCCACAAACCGGAAGTCTCGCCCCTTCGCCAGCACTCTACACAAGAGACCGCCTGCCCTGCGCCTGCGCCCCGTCTCTCTCCAGGTGTTGCCAAATCCCGTTCTCAGCGACCACGCCCCTCTCCCTCAGCTTCTGCATTCTGTTGTCCTGATTTCCCGCTACATCTCCCCGTTTTGTCTAAATAGGAAGGTTTTAAACTAGGTATAAAACTACATATTATAGGGATTATCATAAGACAGTGTCTGGGAAAGAGGAAGGTATTAACATAAGTGAGGTCAAACTACTGCTAACAAACAACAACTATAAAGTGTAATTTAATATCTAAAATGTTGATATAAGAAAATGTATAGGGATTGTTTTAAGGCTGTTTATCTTAAACAATAGAGTTTTAAGACTTGAGTGTCTTTGTTGGAATGTGAAGTAATAACAACTTTAACTATTTAATCTTTAACACCATCAAGACCTGAGAAGGAAAATATATATCGAAAGTTGGAAGCATGAAGTAACTTTTAGAATTTAGGAGAGGACACGACAGCTAACTATTTGGGCAATCATCTACCACTTCTCGGTACAACAGGAGCATCTATCTCTGTGACTACTGGCCTAGGATATCTGACAAGTCTCTATAGAAGCAGGGTGTTGGGAGCTGCCGCACCTTAAAGATGGCGCTGGCTCCTGTTCCCCGCCTTCCTGATGGCGAATGCTTCTAGTAATAATTAACTCCATCCATGGGATGTGCTGAATTGACTAGCTTGCTTCCGTGTGCGTGGCCCTATGGTGAAGGCCCACGCGGCATTAGCTGAGTGAAGGACTTGAGCTTAAAACTGGCTGCACAG